>JAQGCX010001126.1:0-12144 GCA_034700205.1 Plectus parietinus
AGCGACTCCGTAGAGCGTATCAGCTATTGCTAGGCCAACGACAAATACGAGCTCCCTCCGTTGGCGAAGAAATTTATTGAGCAGAATGGAGATAGCAAGAACGAAATTTAGTGAAATGATCGTCAGGCCTTCAGACAAATAGACCATTGCCACAAATATGCTGTACATAGTTGCGAGTAAGTTAGTCTTTTTCTTTTCCTTCAGGCGTTCTGGACAAAAAGTGTGCGAATAGAATTCGTTAATCTGAAATACGGGACATAAGGAAAAAATATTAACGGCAATCGCTGGAACACGCGCTCCTTCCTGCACATCATTTGAAGTCACAATTCAAACAGGTGCATGCAGCGGAACAGATGCAGAGTTCAAATCGCGCGTGGTACCGTAGCTGGAGGCTAAAAAACGCACGCGATCCTGCAACTGCGCGTAGTGGAATGGCGAGATTTGCGAGATTCCACGAGATATTAGGGTGCTGCAAAATTATTCTCGAAAGAAAAATCTCCAAAAAATTCTTTCCGATTGTTTCTATTACTGTCTGAAAGATAGAAGAGATGGGAAAAGGTCATTGATCAGAACGGTGATTATCTGTTATAATCATTTTATTTCATTTTTAGGATATAATGAAAAGTTTGTTGAAAATCTTTGTGTAAATAATTTTACACAACCCTAATAATTAAAGCATAGATTTACTTTTATTCGGGGTTGTCTCATCCTGAACAAATTGCTGATATTTCTTTAACTGCCAGTTTTGTTACTAGTATTTTGAATGTTAACGTAGAAAAAATTGAAATTTTATATTATGAAAACAATGTTTATTACCAGAATTTAAAAAAGATTTCAGATGACAATTTAAAAAAGAAAATCTAAGTTAAGGTGAGTTTGTTACAATGCAAAAAGTCGCATCTAATTTGCTTCAAAATTATAAACCGTCAAACTTAGGGACATACTTTTGACTCACCCTGTATTTCTAAGAAAAGACTTTCTTTTGAATCAAAATATCCCGGCACCTCTTTTATCATATAAAAGCGTCGTCTTCCAATCGTTAAGAACGTATATTCTTCAAACAAATTGCAAACAAATTCTTTATGAAAATGTAACAATTTTTCCTGTTGTACTACTTGGATCTATTTTCACCGAACTCTAGGTTGGGGGGGGACGGCGTCATCCCCCCCTCACGCCGACCTCTGATTTATTCTCATTTTGAAATCTCGAAAAAAAATAAAAAAAAATTTTCTGAATATTTTGAGACCATAGTCGATAACGTACGTGGAAAATTCCGGTACGCTGATATAGGCAGATAAAGAGGGAGCTTCATTTTAAGCGATAATCACAATAGGGATTGTCGCCGGATTGTCGACATGCCTCGGCGTAGGAAAACTAAGCGAGTCAAGCTAAGAGAAGTCGGCGATCCGGCGGTAATTCCTGTGGTGATTGCCGTTATATGCTTTGTTCATTAGAATGCGATGCGCTTGCGAAAAAATGACAAAGTTATTTAACCTAATTGTATAACAATGAGCGCCAGTGTGTGCTAGTGCTCTTCCTACACGTGTTTTGATCACTTTTAATTTGGATCTTCACGTGTTCACGTGATCTGTTATGATGTTGATCTCCCTGTACTTAGATGTCATGCATTTTATTTATCGACTCCTAACGCATCGAAGACAACCTTAAATCGGAAACTTTTTACTATGAATCGATAGAGGAGATCGTTAGCTTTCGTTTGTACTCCCTCATTGCTGTACGACAAAAAACAAGAAATCTGACAGCAAAAACCGACTGGCGAGCAGAAAGTGCAGGCGTGTACAGGGTGTAACAATAGTTCTGCGTATTGGTTTATTAAGCGTATAACAACAACAAACAATATCTTGAACAGAGTCCCGTCTGAGCCATTGAACGACGTTGGTCACATAGACCCAGCGGACAAATTCGAAACCCCCCACCCAAAACCCCCGTCAATGCTGAGCCGAAAAACGGCGCTGATTCTGCGAATAAACGTTGATAAAAGTTTCAAAGAACACAGGAAGTGCCGAATCATTTTGGATGACAAGAGAACGTTAGACGTTATCAGCAACACGTCAAACAGTGGCATTCGCGTAGTTGGACGTTATCAGCAACACGGCAAACAGTGGCATTCGCGTAGCACACAGAGCGGCGCATGGATAAGTATAATCGGTGCTAAATTGCGATCGGATTGCGTAAAACACGACGAATAAAATTAATCGTGTTTTCTACAGTTGCCGTGCATTGGATCACAGATTGAACGGAGGTTTGGGGAATAAATGAGCAAATCGTCATGGCTTGAATCGCATACTGTTTCATCAGTCATCACTCCACCACCAGTGCGATATTTCTTGTGCATCTGAAAAACCGCAAAATATCTAGGGGATGATTCTATCCAGTGCTTGTTGAAAAAATTTCAGCCACTATGTGGTGGAAACATTTTATCACCCTCCGGTCGTTTTGGGATTCAGGATATCTGAACCTTTTGGGAAGTAATATCACTCTCCCCCATAACCCCCGTGCTTATGTCAGACTCGTCCCATCTAAAAGTCACAATTGTACAGGGTGTCCCATTTAAGTGTATCGAATGGGGCTACCATTTTTTAACCACGACCCGCCTGAAATTTTGGGATAATATACCCCTACATGTGAGTGATTTACGAAAATAATTTCAGCCTTTAAGAATGGATCCTTGGTCCATGGCGGGTCTCGCCGCGAAATCACCAAATTTACCGTAATTTACCGTAGGTTTCATACCACACACAGAGATTCACACGCTCTGCTATCGACAGCGTAAACATGGCGACACAAAGACAATTATTTGCTAACCACAAGCTTCATCGTTTACATCGATATCAGTTTAATTTTCATTTTATTGAAGTTTTTTTTGCAAAAAAACAACGCAAAATTTCCCCCAAAAACGGGAATATTACGGTAAATTTGGTGATTTCGCGGCGAGACCCGCCACGGGCCAAGGGTCCATTCTTAAAAAAGGAAAGAAAAATACATGAACTTGGTTAATTTTCCTTCTTTGGCAGTTGCTGATGAAATGTCAAATTTTTACACAAGTTCTTCTCAAGATTATTATTTTCTTGAATTTAATCGAATTGCAAACCGAAATTGTTGCCATTCATATTTTCCTGTTCTTTATTCTTGTTACATTGAAAATTCTCGAATATTCCACGTGCCAATATACTGCTTATTCTTTTAAACCGACCAAGTTTCAGCACTAGTTCATTTATTTGCTTTCCGTCCCTTTACAACACGTTCTTGGATTTTGCTCTTTCAGAGTTTTAACTGCGGAAAAGTTCGTTGGCGAGGGAGAGAAAAAGAACAGGTTTCGCCCACGGCGCCATCTATTCTCTTTCAGAGACAAGTGACATGGGAATTCAGTGCTCTCCATAACAACATTGACGAGGAAAAATACACGTCATTTCCTGCATTTCTTTGCGTTCTTTGTCCTAGTTCGCTCACTTTGCATCCGTATTTTAATAGGATTTAAAAAAATAGACACGTGATTCATGTGACTTTTTTACAGTGACGTAAATACTACTGAAACTTGCCAAATTTCGAAAACATCGCTAAAATCCATAAAATGCAAATGAAAAAGTGATTAGAAGGGAGCATGTCTTTTGTTTTCAAGATCTGTTTTTCTGTTAATGTCTGTTAAATAAAATTAATGTGCACCAAATTACCAAATGAAAACGGAAGAAATAAATGTTACATTCAATCGGTCAGCGGCACCTTTTTGTTAAATTCGATCCTACTCAAACTTATAGGTAGGTTCTCCGAGTTTAATCAATAAAATCTATGAGCATTAGCGAAATCGAAAGCGGAACTGCTTTGTAACACATGCTCCAGGTTACGCTTTAGCAATCCAATCAATCATTGATTTGAAAGCAAAAGCTCTATCTAGTCTCTACGTACTTAATGAATATGTCCACGAGAGGTAATGTGCAGAAAAAAGCAATAATTCATTGCTACACGAGACCCTCTAATCAAGCAGAAAACTCAGTCATTCGATCTTCATTCCGCTTGTGCAGGTCGGTTGAAAATATCATATTTTAAAACAATCATAGCTTTCCTGCTTCGATTGTATTCTCCTCAAATCCACCTCTAATGCGAAAAGAATTCGTGGTTACAACCTCCCATCAAGTTGGTTTGACTTTGTACAAATCACTTGCCGTATGTTTCAGGATGGTGCAACAATTTTCTCTCATAGACAAAAAGTTTTCTTTTTCCAACCGGAAATGAGGGATGCAATAATGTCATACCAACGGTCATGTTTGGTCCGCGTCCGGGTGAGAAATTATTACGTATGAAGCACGACAATTATGACTGGGAACGCATGTTCTCTCTCTCTCTCATATATGTATATATATGTCAGATGTCAAAACTGCCAAAACAGTACATTTTGCAGAAAAGGTTGAAAATGGGCAATGAGAGTTTATTCCCCTTTTGAGTTTATCTTATTTGACTCAGGCAGGGTAAGATCATAGTAGAGGCTAGGTAGGCTGAAGCCTAGGGCTCCCGCCCTGCTCTAGTACTGAAGAGGGCCCCCACGACCTGGCCAGGAGGCTCTTAAGAGACCGGGGGTCCCTAGGGTTCTCCTTCAGCCTAGGGGCCCCGACCCCCATAATCTGGCCCTGGGCTCAGAATACGTCCATTCTATTCATTGCTTATTCAGTTTTTGATCTTTCCAAAATAGTACGTCTGGCAACCCTATATATATAATAAATATATGCTGATGCGATTTCGGTTTTGCCTGGCAAAAAAAGTGATGTAATATCGCTTCGGCTGAAGGACGATAATCCCATACAAAAACATATTTGCCTCCTCCGGCCTTGCCTGATGGAAACATCATCCCCCCACCCTCCAATCACCCTCTGATCGGCGCGTTTTGCGACTCTAACAATGCTGATCGAGCGCGCACAGCCGTTTGGTACAACCGCGTGTATGACGACGGTCGCCATGACGACGTGCGAACGCGAAACGGGAGAATGAAAGGGACCAGGGGCAAGCGAGTGAGCGCGCGATTGTGCTCGCTGTGTGCGCCGCCGCGTCGACATTTCAGTTTCACCAGCGTCGTAGTTGTCGACGTTGTGTGTCGGTCGATAGCGACGGCAAACAACCGCCTCGTCCCCTTCTGCTCTGACTGCGACTGCGCGCAGACGCATTGCGGACGACCGCGATGGCGTCCAATATTTCTCTCTCTCCGCTCTCGTTCACGCGCATTTCTCTCATCATCATTCCGCCGCGCTGCCTGCCTCCTTTCTTGCCCTTGTCAGAACGATCGTGTTATTATTTGTTGCTCTTATTGATGTACGTAGGTACGCACTGAGTTCACCAAAAGGGTCGTCATGTCATGACTCATGTCACAGACTTCGCGGATTATCAGTCCCTTCTGTAGCCCGAGTTCAGGCTTGACGAGGTTACAAGAGATGAGCCAAGAGACTTTCTGTTTTAATCAGCGCTTATAAGGGCAGAAAACTTCAAAATAATGAATGAATTTATTGTCAGTTTTTTGCAAGGACATTGTGGAAGGATAGATAATTGGTTCTGGTTGTAGTACATACAATATTTAAGGAACAATAACCCGGGAAACTCGTGACCTCTGTGAGCTTCTAATAGGCTTGAGACTTTAACCGCTTTAACCTCTTTAGCTCAAGTTACAATCATTGCTGACTATTGTACATATCTTTATTAAGTGACGGATTAACGGAAGCTGGAGCAGAAATCCTGGTTGATCGATTTCTTTGGCCTCATTAGATTTATGAGAGGTGTTGGGAGGGACTTCATTTTAGCTTCATCAAATTTGCACGTGATGCGTATTTTTGAAATGTCTTCCACTATAAACTGCAATTTGCACCCAGCATAAAGCCAAGCCTGACCGCGAAGACATTTTTGCAACCTCATGAGCGAAAATTGCTGACAATTTCATTAAAACGCTCGTTTTAATTTCCCCGCGTTCTGTTTCGTGTTGAGACACGCTAACGTTGGGTTTTTGTTGCGTTGCTCTATGTGAGACTGGTCGTAATATTGTCCTTCGTGAACATAGCATGAGAGAACCTATCGTTGTGTTGTTTACAGAGCGATAACAACACAAATTTTTGTTGTGTGTAGGTTAGTAATGGTTTTTGAACCTATAATAGGTGAATTTATTGAGCTGTGTCTGTGGTCTCGCGAAAAAAACTACGGTATTTCGGCGCGAAAATTCAAATGTTAGTTTGAATGAAATTTGAAGTCCCGCCGAAACCGCCAGCGAAAATGTATTAAACTTGATTTTATCAGTCGTATTGATGAAATGGCTTCATTCCATATGCAAATCTCTTACAATAATTTCTCAGCTGAAAATTTTCTTTCACGTGATATTCACAGTACGTCCGTCTGCTAAATTGCAATCCAAGGTTGTTGTTCAGGGCCAAGAACTTCACAGTTTTCCTAACAATTGTGTTGTTGTCTATTCCTAAATTCGTTTTAAAACAACAGCACTTTGACACTTATTTAATATTAACTAATTACAGTTAGAAATAGCACAGTTAGCATCTATTAATATCTTTAATATCGTTTTGATTTCTCTTTGGGTGCCAATTGCAATGAGTTCGTTTGATGCTCTTTATTTTCTATTTGGACCACACAAGATGTTAAACGGTAAAACGTTTACAGTGTATATTGTATGGATTTCACGTGGCCACAGGCCAAAAATGCCGAAGTAAACGGAGTGGAGCATGCCTTTTTGTTTACGTCAATTCTTTTTCACTTCACCCATCGGCCGATGTGGTGTACACAATGACAGAAAATTTTAGAAAATTTCAATATTTGACAATTTCTGAATCATGGGCAGACATAGTTGTAGAAAGTGATTTTTTCACAATAAAGGAAATGATGCAATTGGGCCAAAAGAGGTAAACCATAGTAAAAATGTACGCTCTACACGATAACTAAATGTTTCACGCACGCAGTTCTGGTGCAGTTGCACAAACTTTCCGGACAACCTGATATTTTTGTGCCGCACCGCATCACAAATTTCGGAGTATAAACACGACATTACAAAGTATGTGCATGTGAATGTCCTAATCATTAATGGCATTAACTGTTACATGACAACAGTTTCCAATTTAGGATAAAACAACTGAACCGAAATTTGATGAACTGCGAGAAACTTGTAACAGATCTTCTGGAAAGGGACTGGGTTAAGCAGTTTCACTCAAATGTCAGTTGTTCCGCCAATGCGGCTTCGACAAATAGTCTGCATCTTCGAAGTCATTCAGCACCTGCTGCGCCAGTACGACATCAATTGCAATGTGAGCGAAGACCTTCTCGGATTGAAATGGTTCGATTGGCAAGGAGACGTCTCAATCCTGCTTAAATGAAGAATACAGCTGCTTCTTGTTATATTTCGTATTGCTTGACTTTTGCGCATTTGTCCAGTATTATAATTATTATTATCGCTAGGTTTATCTCTGCACTTTTTTCATTCAGGTTTGCGCCGATGTAGTATTTCATAAGCCTTATTCGTCAAACCGTGACATATTGTGCGGCGCTTTATTACTGGAAGCATTCGATAAAAGATCGCGCATTCCGTCAAAAATAGTAAGTTCAGAATTTCAAAAATTTCTACAGTGTTCAAAAATTCAGAATTTTTAATTTGAATTTGAATTTTTCGTTGATTTAATTTTCGTTGAAAATACATTTCTCGTTGTTTTCACTTTCTTTCAGTGCAGTAGACTAAAAATTTCGAAAATAATGTCGTATTTTGAATTGTTGAAAATGATTGCTTTGAGTTCGAAAAACGGGGAAGGTATGAGGCTCAGATACCGTATTTATTCTAATAGTACGACACTATCTAATAGTACAACAGTCTCTAATTATCCGACACTCCCTCTTTCGTATTCCGGCATTGGGTCACGATTATTATGCGTTATTTACGCTCCACTACCGTTAGGAAGTGTTTTGCACCTCTCACTTTTCTTCTGGAAAATACTGAAAATTTCTCAAATCGAGATCAAAACTTTTGATGGGACTTTCATTCTTCAGGTGATCGAAAAACTTACGACATGTCGTACAATTAGAATAAATACGGTATGTAAGATAGCGTTTGTAGAGAAAGTTTTGCATGTCGCCTGCATTCTTGTTTTTATAAGCAAAACAAATAATATGGGAATGTTACCCAATACGGGTAAGTTTCGTTTGTGATATGGTGTTCATGTAATGCATTTCTTTTCCTCTGGTCGTATACTACAGTGCATATTTTTTGTTCAAACAATTAAATTGACATTTTATCATATGGGGAGAGTCATTCGACAAATAAATAGGGTTAAAATTTATCATTGAAATTCTCATTTCTGCGAACCGCGAAAAGATAGCTTCAAGAAACAGCATTCAAAAAGTGTCCCATGTGAATCGCTCATCTTGAATAAATTTCAAATATATCTTGTTCAATAGTGCATCACTACCAGATGAGACGAGGGAGCAACGGAAAGCCTAAATTTGTACAGCTGAATGCCCTGGCGCTAGTACGATGAACAAACAATCTGACTAAGACGCAATTCTGAACATAAAAGTGTATTTTTCGCTTAGCAGAACAAGAAACCGTATGCCTGAATGCACGAATCCCTGATTCGTAAAGGAACACTATGCGTAACCTTTGCAATCACGACTTTACGCACTTTCTCGTACGGTGATTTTTCTGCTCAGTGAAAAAATGGGAAGTATTGTATAAACAGTATTACAGTATCATGCTGATGTATGAATCCATAACTAACGCAAACAGCCGGAAGAGAGGGATTACGATATGCCGTAGGGGCCTATTTCATAAAGGACTTGCACTTGCGAATTGCGATTTAGACTTGCGAATTGTGTAATGCGGAGCGCGCGCATTGGCTGTTACCATGAAAACACCAATGCACGCACTTCACATTCCGCAATTCGCAAGTCTAAATCGCAAATCGCCAGTGCAAGGGGGGGAATTTATCAAAAAGTTTCGCCACTACGTGGCGAACACGTTTTTTTTCAAATGGCGCCTGGCGCCGCCCCTAATATGCCGCAACGGCCGCACCAGGGATCTTGTAATTAAAATTCACTCTTCACTATCGAAAAGCGCCGTAGACGTGAACGTGATCAAACGGAGACAATCTCGTCGGCAACAGAGAACGCCTGTGATCCCAGTAGTTGTACTGCTGACGGTTCTCGAAGTTCTTCAAGCGCCTCTCCCAGTACAGGTCGTTTTCGAGCTTGTATCTGTCGAGATAGGAGTTGGACTCGGTGCTAAACGGTTTTTTTCAGTATGTGCTCTACCCCACAAGTACGGAGCTATGTTATGTTACATGGCGTGTAATTGCACATTCAATACAACAACACATACTGTATTTTTAGAATTAGTGACCCATTTCAAAATTTCAAATTTCCATTTCAAAATTTCAAACTCAAAAATGCTCCACTAATTTTGAGTTTCCTGATTATTCAAAAATTACAAATTAAGCGGCGTTTTTGGACAATATTTGTTGTACTGGTACTCTACCAGTACTGTTTGTATTTGGGCTGTACTGGTACTGAACTCAACAATTTTTTAGTACTGGTACTAGCAGAGGTGGGCAAGGTTGGACGGTTGGACCCCTAAGAGGGTAATTTAGTGGCAAAACTTTTGGGCCCAGGGGGGGAATATCCCCCCGGCGGCCTTCAAATCCCCATTATATCCAGTAATTGTCCAAAAAAATTGTTCGTCACTACGTGGCGAAAACGTTTCATCCCCCCCCCCGCCCTTTTTCTGGCAAGGGGATCTAGACCCTTGGGGGGTGGGTATCCATCCCCACCCCCCATGCTTATGTCTGGGTACTGGTACTGATTGCCAAATTCTGGTACTACCTCATCTATGAAACAAAATCGAGTTTTGGCGTTTGGCAAGGAGCAATATGGACCCTCCACCCACCTTCCCCCATCAAGAAGACACCGTGACCTAGTTAAAGCTGAGTTAACTCGACAATGTCTTACCGAAGTCCGGATCCAGAAGAGTAGCTGTCAAAGCCGGGATTATAGAAATATCTCGGCCAGTTTGTTGAATACAGCGCTGAAGCCGCGTAGTCGTAGTCGTAGTACCGACGAGGGGCAGTGTAGCTGTATGTAGGTGTATACGGAGTGTAGCGGGAGGGACTGTAAGTATTCGGAGGAGTGTCCGGAATTGGGATAGTATAGCCTCTGGTGTAGGGCGAAGGAAGCGATTCTGGTGCGTTGTCGTAGGCGTTGTCGTTGGTCCCGCGTTGTCGTTCCTTCTGACGCCAGGTAGCATACTCAGAGTAGGTGTAGTGTGGGACAGTATAGTCTTTGGTGGTGGGCGGTACATCGTAGGTCCACTTCAAGGGGTGGTTGTAGCGGTCATCGCGAGAGTGATCGCTGACGATCTCGTTATTGCGTCGGGAAACATTGGTCGTGAAAGAGCGGCGGGGTTCGTAGCGGTTTGTCGGCGTCCTCAAGTCGGAAATCGAGCTACGGCGTGTCATAGACGGCTTGTCGACGACTATATGCGACCGTGGGATGTGAGTGAACGATTCGGAACGACGCAGCGTTCCCGGTCCACCCATTCTACAGTCCGACCGAGTTCGCCTGTAGTGCACACCCACTGAAATAAAGGCAGAAAGCATTACCGTATTTATTCTAATAGAAGCACAGGAAAGCACTTAGTTGATAAACACAAGCACAGCAATAATATCAGCTGTCGCGAAGGTCGCGAAATATTGGGAAGAGGAGGAGAAGAAAGAAGAGTATGTTATTGCGAGTGAATATTTTTTGTACCTTGTTGCCCATATTACTCAGTATATCACTGTATTGTGTCTTCCTTAGTACAGGGTGGTACAGTGCACTTTTCCTTAGTGCATTTTTTCTAGTGTTGCCACGGTACGGGAAATTTCCCGTACCGTTCATTTCAGAACAAAATTTCCCGGACATTCCCGAACCAGCAAATCCCGTAGAAAAGCCCTTCAAATTTCATTCCTGATGAATATTTTACACAGCTTTACACAATCGCAACACAAAAACGGTCCATCAATCACTCTGGGTCGCTGATGACTGCAATGGTTTGCTTGCAGTAGAGGGGCATTTTGCACGGATTAGTGCCATTCTATCTATCCAATGCTCTTACTTACCCAAATTTTTTATATTTTATATCGAACGGGAAGGTAACTTCGTAAAAAACTCACCTAGGGACGCCATATCAAAAAATAAATCCAATGAATATTCTGGCCGTTCAGCAAATCGGTCAACGAATTCGCACCGATTCTGCGGATGTGCAGAAAATTGTCTTCAGAGCAGCGGTAGCAACCAGCAACTGATCCAGAGACGAACCTGTGAGCTGCAGACAGCCCGTTTCAAGAGTCCCACGCACTTGGCGATGAGTGCTTGAGGCTGTTCCTACTAGCCGAGCGCGCCTTTGTCACTTTAGTTCAAAATACCCGCGCGCCTAGTTCCTACCGGTTTCATAGAGCGGCAGTCGCAATGCTCCGACCGATGGAGCGCCCGACCGACGGCGCATCCGACCGATGAAAAAATTGACCTTGTTACAATGCTCCGACCGACGTGCAACATTCTTGCCGGACTAGCAAGTGAAAAGCGCGCAAATTACAAATAGGTGTACGTCCAAAAGAGCCAGTTTGCTGATGGGGTCACCCCCCTGGGCATGTCACGATATCGATATTCTTCAAAAGTACGATATTGATATTCGATATGAGAGTCTCAATATCGAAGGCTTCGATATCGATATTTAGGTTCGATATCGATATACCTTCGATATCGATATATCTAGAAATGTCGATATTTTGATATCGATATCGATATTTTATTCGATATTGACTTATCGATAAATTTATTTGCAATTTTATTTGAGGCAATTTTTACCAAGCCATTGTAGCAAAAACCAGTCAATAGTAAAGCGAGAGAGAGCTGACCGACCCAGCACTGAACTACTCAATACAATAGACAGAGTACACACACGACAGCAACGGGCCAGATTGCGATAATGATTGACACACGCAATTTTCTTGTCAATCTCTATACCTGCGAGTTCTTTTAAGTAGTATCGGCGAGATAAAAAGGCTTGTCAAACACAAATTTACCGTATATGGGAGTATTTTTTGTTTAATCGATATTTATATCACA
>JAQGCX010001127.1:0-12137 GCA_034700205.1 Plectus parietinus
CAAAATGTACGTTGGTAATTCAAAATATAATTCAAATTTTGGTACTGAAATTTTAATTCCCGCCAAAAAATTGGGTTACGGTATGCAAATTTTTAGGTTACGGTATCTTAATCCCCCTCAATTTTTGGTTTTCCTTATGTTAACCCCCCCCTCCAACTATTTGACCCAAAAACCCCTGTGGATCCGATCCCTCCAGTGCCTCGTTGAAAAGTCGGGCTACAGCCCCAGGAGTCCCTGAAGCCAATCCCTGTTGAACACAGTATGATTACGAAACATTAAAAAGTTATCCAACAACATTTGTACAATTGCGAAAATAATTATATTTATGGAAGTAAACGTGCCTTCAGCTTGATGAAAAACGATATTATAAATTTATGGTTGCAGAAGAGATTGTGGCGGACTTGAAAGACTACCAATGGCCGTACGGTAGAATCCCATACGTCGTCGATCAAGCAAATTCCGTCCCAACGAATTGATCAAGATCGAAAAGGCCATAGAAACATGGAACCGTAACATCGTCTGTCCAAAGTTTCAACCGAAGGAAGCGAGTAACAACGTTTTCGTAACGATTCGTTTCAAGAACAATACCTGCCAAACCACTTACATTGGATATCAAGGATAGAATACCACGAATAAAATTAGCGGACAATGCTTACGGAAGAAAGGAAACTTTTTGCACCAGTTGATGCACGTGGCTGGTATGGGTTTCTAATACCTTCAGGTGCCATGTTCCGCATTGTACTGTGAAACTGGAATAGCATAGAGTAGGTTACGGTAGTAACAAATAAGAAACTATTGCATTTGTACTGATTGAAGCAGCGGAGCTTGCACTTTTTGATCACTTGAAAATCGGAAAGCCGCGAAGTATTTCGAACCATTTTGAATTCCATTTGATATTTTCGGAAAGAATGCAAAACATGCGTGCAAAGAAAACCGCAAAATGTTTACGCACGCCCCATTCCTACACGCATACACAAACAAAACGTCAGATTTTATTTATGTTTATGTGTACGCATATGCAAAAGTACACAACCAAGATCGTACCAGGACGATTGACCAAAAAAACCTGTTAGAAAACCTGTTAGGACTCCTTGTTTGCCTTATGATTAGGCTTTGGCTTAAGCTTAGTTAGCAGTGTATAGGGTGGACCAAAAAAAAGTATAACCCATTTCTTTTTACTATATTTCGGTAAATAATTGACCAAATTACTCAAAAATTTAACTACAAGTACTCTGATACATCTGAAATGTTGCGTTAAAAAAATAAGCTTGATCGGTTGTACCCATAACTTGAACGATCAATCGGTCCAAAAATACGTGAAAATGAAAATTTCATGGTGATTCAAAACAAAAGTACTACCTTTTCATGATTGCTGTATCTCAGCAAATAATTAATTAAATTACCCAAAAATTTAACTGCAAATACTCTGATACATCAGAAATGTTGTGTAAAAATATTAACTTGATTGCATGTTTACACGCATTTTACGAGCTCATGTGGACAAAAGTTCAAACCTGTGAAAATAGCCGAAAACGGAACAGTAGTGCGTCATGCTGCAGAATTTGGTATTTAATCGAATGGCATGATGCGTAAAAACATCCGATCGTGCTGAATTTTTTACACAATATTTTTGACATATCAGAAAGTATATATTAGAAATTTCGTGAAATCCGGTTGATTGATTGTTGATTTCCATTAAGAATTTATCGAAAAACTGTCATTTTCGCGTATTTTTCGCGTAATCGGTTTCGCCACGTAGTGGCGGAAATTTTATTTTCTGGTGACCTTTTTTTTTTTAGTCATCAGACAGACCCGGGCCCGAAAAAATCCGAATTTTTTTTTGGGGGGCCCCCATCCTATTTTAGCTTAGTGGTCCCCGACCTCCATAATCCGGCCCTGCGTGGATGAATATCCGTAACCATGACCGTATCCACCGTGTCCGTGGTATCCTAAAACGGCGCACCATGTGTATTAGGGAAATTGAATACGTTTGCACCATTTCAAGGACTTGAAACGTTTGTAATGGCTTGCAACACTGTATACTGTATGCAATCGAACGTTATTATGCTCTGCTTAGCCCGATTATTACACAATTCCTACAATCACGAAATACTCGTTTGAAATTGAATCGCAATTGATGATCACGACTATGTCAAAATTCATTCTAAAAGTTTGAAGTCCTTGAAATGGACGCAGGTGCAAACGTTCTCAATTTTCCTAATAAGTGCCACAAAAGTTACCGTAGCCACAACTTGCGGAGACCAGTGGCGCAGTGGCGATGCAAAGAAGCAGAACGACGATCAGTGGGTGGGCTTCCATAGTGCTGCTCGAGGGATTGCAGGAGGGAGAAAAATGTCTATGGGCTGCTGGTGCGAGTCGGAGGGTTTAAAAGAAGATGCATGTGGGTCAGTGTGCCGGTGCAGGTGTTCCAATCAGTAATGTACAAGGGCCGGCCCGCAAAAATTTCTAAAACCGCCCCGGCCCACATAAAAGCTCAACAAACGGCCCGAAAGAATTTCTCGGCCCGGGCCCGGCCCGTGGGCCGCAAGAAAAAATTTATTTTGCATGTTTTAACCATATATTTTTCATTGTCTATTTCCAAACACTTTAGAGCTAGTAAAAGGAAACATATATTTGAAGTAACTGCTGAGAAAAGTTTGAGAAACAATGTGACTTTGCCTTACTACTTGAGTAAATATTTTTTTAAATCAGGCCCGCGGCCCGCACTTTTTCCGTGGACCGGCACTTGTTTTAATGAAGCCTGTAGGCCAGTTTTTTCCACAAAGAGAATGAAGTATGTTCTTGTCGCGCGCACCCATTTCGCCGACTCGGTCGATTGACAAAGCGATTGCCACTTGGTTGAATCCGTGCAAGGTCTTGTATGGCCACGACCGTCAAGACCAATGTCAATTGTTGTGTGCAATTTGAGTCTTTTCAGCCTTCGTATTGGTTTGGCACGGGGGATCAGGTGCACGACGATGCGATTGGCTCGGATAATGATAAGACGTTCGAGCGGCAAGAGGAGGATGATAAACGGCTGCCCGACATTGACGTCCGTCGGCTGACCAAAGTCTGGGACGGGGGATGGCTATGCGGCAACAATCAGCGCGCCGTCGACGCCGTTTCCTTCCGGGCCTACCGCGGCGAGGTTACAGCATTACTGGTTCGTAATCTGACTGACGTTGTCGTCTTCTCTGCGCCGTATAATCGCATCCCTGCACCTCCAAGGTCATAATGGGGCTGGCAAATGCACCACATTCGCCATGCTCACCGGGCTTACCCGACCAACCATGGGTGACGCGCTCATCTGTCGGCAAAGCATTCGCACCGGACTGAATGCCATTCGCCAGCATCTCGGTCTCTGTCCGCAGTACAACACGCTCTTCGACAAGCTCACCGTGCGCAAGCACCTCAGGCTCTTCTGCAAGCTCAAAGGTCGTCCGTACAGCACGAAGGAAGTGAACGACTTGCTCGACTCACTCAAACTCGATATGGTAAACGCTGCGGCTGTCGCTGAAAAACACGCAGCCGAAATTTCTCGCGCCGTATCACAAGCGAACGGAGGTAATTATTTGTTCGGGAACACTGGCCAATTGCTTCGGTGTTCCATTGGTTGCAGATGAGCAGGCGAGAGGCTGCAGGCTGCTGTTGAGTCATCTCAGGGCGATGTTCACCAAGCGCTTCTTGTACACAAGTCGACATTGGACGCTGCTCATTCCGCAAATCGTCTTTCCGATTCTTCTGCTCAGTTTGTGCGTGCTGGCCGGCCAACTTCTGGGCGGATCCAAGTCCGTCGACGTCGCTCTGCCGCTTCTTCCTTCGGCGCTCGTGCCCACCAAGTTCATTTTGCAATCAGACGGCAATGACGAACTGTCCAAGTGGTTTGAAAATCTTGTGAACAACACGAGCGGCCTTCAACTCGAGAGTGTGTCGAACTTTACCGATTTCGTCTTGAAGCGGTACAATGAGACGGGCCTCGTGACGGGCAATCACGAGATGACACTTGGCGCAGTCGTCAGTCCGGGAACCATCCACGCACTGTTCACTGGCGAAGCGTACCACACACCGGCCATCGCGTTGTCGATGGCGGACAACGCGTTGTTGCAATGGGCCGTTGGCGACCCGTTGGCGACGATTCTCACGATCAACCATCCGATCAACCCTCCGGTGGAAACTGCCGACAGCACGGCGGGGGGTAAAGTGGCTTCGTCGCTGGTGGGTCTGCTCGTGTCGCTGATGATGATGCCGTGCATGGGTCTCGTCCTGTGCGGCTTCGTCACCCTGGTCGTTCGTGAACGAGCGACCGGATTCAAGCACATGCAAGTGCTGTCCGGACTACATCCCGCCACGTACTGGCTGACGACGGCGCTGTGCGATGCGGTGTTTGTGGCGGTGGCTGTGGTGCTCGTGCTGGCCGTGCTGCTGATCGGAAACGTTTCGTCACTGACGTCGCAACTGCCGGCGACGGTGCTGATTCTGACGACGTACGCCTGGGCGATGCTTCCGCTCATGTACTGTCTGTCGTTCATCTTCTCGAGTCCAAACAAGGCCTACGTCACCCTGGTCATTCTGGCGCTGATCACGGGCATGATCGCCTTCATTGTGTTCATGATCATCAGTCTCCTGATTCTTCCGGGTTTGGCGAGTTTTATCAACGTCATGTGTATGCTGCTACTGCCGACGTACGCTCTCGGCGGTGCTTTCAACAAACTCTTTCTTGCCGGGTCAATGCATTTCGATGGTGACAGCGGTAGGTCAAGAATCACTTCCACTTTTCTCCATATATGCTGGTGTTTTAGAGACGATTTCTACCGCAGACGTACTGGCATGGGATCTTGCTGGCCGGAATGTCGCTTTGATGGCAGTGTCCGGTGTCGCATTCTGGGCTATTCTGTTCATCATTGAGACCGGCGCTATCCGTTACCTGCTTGGCATTTGCGAATTGCGCCGTCGTCGTCCAACTCCGTCTACTTTGGACGTGGAGGTGATTCATTGCCGATCTGCGACAGATTGATTTGTTTTTGCAGCTTGAGCCGCTTGCGTCGCTTCAAGCGGAAGACGATGACGTGAAATTAGAGCGAAAAAGAGTAGCACGGCTTGACGATGGCGCCACCGCTGTGAAAGTGGTCAACTTGACCAAGGACTTCGGGCAATTCCGAGCCGTGAACGCGCTCACATTTGCGACGCATGTCAAAGAGTGTTTCGGGTTACTTGGTGTGAACGGCGCCGGCAAGACGACCACATTCTCTATGCTCACTGGACAGGCTTTGATTTCTGACGGCGACGCGATCATTAGCAAGAGGAGCGTTCGATCTAACTGGCGAAAGGTACTGTGGTCGGGTGGCGTACTCGTTGCAATGGAGATGGTTGCAGGCGTGCCGCTCCATCGGCTACTGCCCTCAGTTTGACGCCACTCTCGGCGAACTGACCGGACGTGAGACGTTGAGCATTATAGCTCGCATTCGCGGAGTGGCCAATGTGAATCACGCGGTCAAAGTAGTCATCGTTGCGGTCGGCATTGAAAAGCACGCCAACAAACCCATTCACAAATACAGGCGAGCGTTTTGTTCGATTAGCGAAAATTGATTGACGGTGCCTTTTCAGTGGCGGCAATAAACGGCGTCTGAGCGTCGGAATGGCGCTGATTGGGCGACCGGACGTGCTGATGCTGGACGAGCCGACGGCCGGCGTCGATCCGAAGGCGCGCCGACTGATCTGGGACGCGCTGTCGGCGGCGCGCACGCAGGGCACGGCGCTCGTATTGACGTCGCACAGCATGGAGGAGTGCGAGGCGTTGTGCACGCGCGTGGGCATCATGGTGGCCGGCTCGTTGCGCTGTCTCGGCTCGACGCAGCACATCAAGAGCAAATACGGCGGCGGGTCGAACTTGACGATGAAGATGCCACACGCGGACCAAGTGCCCCACGCCATCTGGCGCGTGGAGCAGAGGTTGCCGAGTGCCGTCGTCAAGGAGGTGCACTTGACGCAGATCTCTTTGGACATTCGGCGCACTCCTAACGACAAATGGTCGGAACTGTTCGAGACGGTCGCCGAGCTGGCCGAAGAACTGCAGGTGGTCGACTACTCGTTGTCGCAGTGTACGCTGGAGCAGGCGTTCCTTGAACTGTCTCGCATCGCCTTGCGCGACCCTGCCGTATCTGTCGACGGTTTTGCAGGAAGGACGCTTATTTAAACGGCCGGTAAAAAAGTTTTGCTCCAAGCGGCCGGTAAAAATAAGGGCTACTCCAAATGGTCGGTAAAAAAACTTAGGCATGAAAGGAAATCAAAACTTCGGTTTCTTTAATACGTAGTTCTGTTCACGCATTTTTCCAAGCATTTTTACGAAATTTTGTCACCTGTTAATCAATATTTTTGCGCCTGCTGGGTTTCCGGTCACGCCAAATTACACTGCCTTTAATATTAGACCAACTATCGATGAGCATCATTGAACATCATTGAACAGCATCATCATTTGAACCGAACGGCCGTGATTGATGAGAGGATTCAATCATATATATTTGAATGAAAGGTTCTAAAGGGTCTTGAAAGGGAGCATTGAGAAAAAGCTTAGGCAGTGCGATCTTCCTTGCCTCAATCACTTCCTTCGACAATGCGAATCAACGACTTTGCAGCAGTACCGGTACACGAGTCGGTCCTTCCAATTTTCGATTAATCGGTACCGGTACGACTCCTGGTGGACCGACGGTACACGATCCGGTACCGGTCCAACCATTTTCGAATTTTAACAGATATTTTCATACCTGAATATGCCAATTTTTTGGCGAGAATTCAAACTTTAGTACTCGATTTTGAATTTTGGCGAAAAATATCAATTTTTGGTCTATTTTTATCTAATTTTTGCATTAAAATTATTACTTGGACCGGTACCGATTCAGAATCGGTCCACCTAATCGGTATCGGTACTTTAATCGGTCCACAAAAATTGCATCGGTACTGGTACCAGTCCTGTGCACCGATTGTTTCGGTACCGGTGCACCGACCACATCTATACAGAAAACATATCACCCGCTCCACTAAAGCACCCCATAACGACTCATATTAACCCTATCTTGACTTATTTTTCATCAACCTATCGTTAGCAATGACCGAGTAGCAATGAATACAAAAACTACATTTGAAACAATGAGTGAATATAACTATTTACGAAACTGAAGTTTTGACTTCCTTTCATGCCAAGTTTTTTACCGGCCGTTTGGAGCACTGCTGCCCTTTTACCGGCCTTTGAATCACAAATTCTATACCGGCCGTTCGAATAAATTTCCCGCAGGAACCTATATCGTTCCGTTACGACGAAAGCGATGCACAAGGCTTTAATGACTATTCTTCGTCAGTTTGTTTGTTTGTTTGTTTGTTTGTTTGTTTGTTTATTCAGCATAGTGCTAGGAAATATCTAGCCCCGCGTATGGAATAGAACGTTAAAGCCTCGAAACACGGAACAAACGGTAAAAAGGGAAAAGAAAGAACGCGAAGAAGACAGAGAATAAGACAAATGTAGGCGTTCGGGTAGCGATCATCGTCGTTCATGTTATGCGCGCTTACAGTATGCTCACTATGTAATTTCGCTTGTATATTGTAGTGTGTGATGTTGTAATGGTTTTCTCACGATCATATTATCTAAATTTACGCCATTTTGAGCAGTGGAAATTGGAGTTGACCCAGGAGTCGGTCGAATAAAGCGATTTGAGTCTGAACTCATCCACTAGACATCCCACACAAAATATCAGCGATGTTCAGGGCCGGCCTGGCTTGCAGGCCAGGCCGCCCTGAAAGAAATGTACCAGGCCCAGGCCTGAAAAAAATTTTTAGGCCAGGCTTTTTTTGGTGAAATTACCAGGCAGGTCTGGTATGGCCACTATCGTCCTTAATGCAACAATTTTTCGTGTTTCGTTCAGTGTTTTTCATATAATATTGAATTGTTAATTGACTTCTTAATAAAGTGACAACAAAGTACTAATTTGGACAAAGTTACAAGCTCAGCACCATCAAGGCCTGGAAAAAATTATCAGGCCAGGCTTTTTTTAAAAATCAGTTCGTAATCATCACCAAAAGCGCTCATTTTGCTCACCTTAGCTCTTTTCAATTTTAATTGCTGCTTGATATGTCTGTAAACAGTTCAGACCGTAGATTGACTCTCTCATAGCTAGAGAACCGCAAAGGAAACGATTGACAAATGCTAACAAAAGCGAAGCGGGTGGCATAAACTTGATCATTTTTTATTAACTTAGTCCTTGTCCTTCAGTGCATCTCAAGATTCACCACGCCCATGTCCATCAATGGTTTCGACCGGCTAAACTCTTCGTCGTAGACGTGCTTGTAGCTAGGCAGTGATGTCCCCGGGCCGGCCCGGACCTGGCCCGCGGCCCGCACATTTTCCGCGGACCGACCCGCCGACTGACTCTTTCAAAAAATTTCTTTCGCAATTATACCGGAGTTTCTCGTAAATACGCCCCCTTCTCGCGCGCTTAGCACGCTAATTAGCGGCTAATAAACGTGGTTTTAAAAAAAAAAATTATTAATCTTCTTTAATTATCTTCTATTATATTATCTTTTATTCCCCGCCAATTCTTTTTTGCCACTTTAGGTAAATCGGACCATAACGAAAATGTTCCCAATTGAAACAATTCCGGAAAGAAGAGATTCTAGTATGAAAAACCTTGGAGAAGTCGAATATGATAAGCAGAATTGGTTGCAACATCATGTCGCAAAGTTGCGTTCAATGCGGCTCTAATGGATTTTGCCTACATTCCCATGGTAAACAACTAGTGGCCAAACTTGGGTTTCGTGATGATGTAGCCAGCTCTGCTTATCATGTTAGATATCCTCAGGGTTTCTTACACTAGAATCTATCACTTACAAAAGCGTTTCGATTGGGAACTTTTTTGTTTCGGATCGATTTATGTAGAGTGCGAAAAGGAGGTAAACGTCATTTCGAATTTTTTGGTCGAACTGGATTTTTTGATGTTGCAGCCAATTTTGCTTATCACATTCGACTTCCCCATGGTTCCTTACACTAGAATCTTGCATTGTTCCGGTGGTAGAACGAAATTCGGATTTTATTCACATAAGAAAGCGATTCTGACAATAATTTGCATAAAGTCAAAATTTTGCAACCGATCAACAGCTAGAGAACCGTAAAGGAAACGATTGACAAATGCTGACAATTGACAATTGACAAAAAAGCGAAGCGAGTGGCAAAAAATTGATCATTTTCTATTGACTCAGTGTTCGTCCTAATTGTACATCTCAAGATTTAACCCACCCATGTCCATGATTGGTTTCGACGACCTAAACTGTCCGTCGTAAACGTAATGGTCGAGCACTTTGAACACCACCCATTTGTGATCCTGAAACTAAAGGCATAAAACGGCTCCGCCCTTCTTTTTCTTGTTATCGGTAAGAACCGTTCCAAGTATCGCATGCGACGCGTCGGCGATAGTCAGCGCCATTCGTCGGCGCAATCAGCATTTTTACAAACCGTGGTAAACACGCCAAACATACCCGTCTTCTGCAGTCGTGGTGAATGTGAATCTCTGGTTCGATGTCGGAATCCTCGTCAGTAGTTCCATGAAGTTCGAAGTAGCCCTCCGAATCCGTGGCACCCTGATCTAGTCTGTCATCGGGATCAAAAGCTGTTCCTACACAAAAACAGCTGAATTCATTTTTTTTGACAATCATAGACAGACCAACATCTTCATCCAACAGCACGACTTCCAATCCGGACATCGGTCGACTTCCGCATAAAACTCGACCCTTAACACCGACGCTTTGGTACCGAGCAGCACATGGAGTGAAGACCGCACAAAACAAGAGCGAAACAACAAGCGACTTCATCGTGTTGGTCGGAGAAGAAGTGGATGCGGACTACACAGAGGAGGCTGTCGAAAGTCTCTTTTCAGGGCCACGAAGCATGCGCTTCCTTTGTGATAAGAGTGCTCATATTCCATGTAATGTTTTCGTCTCGACCCTGCAGTCTATCTAATCAGCTATTTGCTTTTGTGAGCGATAAAATCGTCGACAATATGTTGTGTTTGAGCTACACTAAGGGCAATGCATTGCACATCGCTTTCTTCTTCATCCTTGCCTTGTTGACGTTTGGTAATGACGTGAGACTGCGCGGCTTGCAATACTTGGAACGGTTCTTCCCGCTGACTAACGCCGACGCGTCGCATGCGATTCTTGGAACGGCTGGGCGTCGCCGTTTTACAAAAACCATGATAAGCGCAATCACACACATCGTGTCACTAACCATGCTTCTATAAGGAAAACACAGGACCCTTACGATGTTTGGTGGGGAAAAAAAGAATGCACAACACTCGATATGAATAATTTCAAGATCTGTAGTAGTGTTGGAATGGCTGAGGTGGAGCAGTGATCATCAATTGCGGTTCAATTTCAAGCGGGTATTTACGAGGGGGGAGGATGGGCGGATATATCCCCGCAGGGGCCTATTTCATAAAGGACTTGCAATTTACAGTTGCATTTTGCAATTGTAATCTGCAAGTGTTGGTATATTTAGCGCGCGCGCTTGCAAATTGCGGACTAGAAAACGCAAGTGCGGGACTTGCTTTTTGCAATTGTAATCCGCAAGTCCGCAAGTGGAATTCGATTTTGCAAGTCTAAAAAGTAGACACAAACACCGGTAGACCTGGTTGGGGCAAAATTTGCTCAATTGCATATCGTGAGCAACTCGAACCATGCATTAGCAAAAATCTTTAGCACTTTGAAGAGTTCATCTTTCGTTTAAATGTATTTTGCGATAGAGTTTCACAAGTAGTCTTGCATTGTTCAGGTGGTAGAACGAAATTCGGATTTTCGTCAAAAAAGCATAAAAATGGCGATTCCGACAAAAAATGGTGAAGTCAGCCACCCATCTTGTTGCGTGCCATATTTGACATATTTGGCTTATAAGAGAAAATTTCATAACTAAGGTGATCTATGAAATGACAAATTTTGACATAAAAAACAGTGGGGAACTCGATATTGATAAGTAAAATTATCTGGGACAATGGTGAATAAGAACTCGGCCACAAAAGTTACCCTATAATGAAACTAGAAGTGTTCCTCTATCGATTCATATATAAAAAGTTGAAATACGAAGTACTCCCGCTTGAGAATTTTTCGTCCGAACTTGATTGACGCCGAAACTTGCTGAATTTTCGACTTCTGCCGTTTTTTCCGTTTTTTCCGTTTTTCTCGAAAAAGTCTAAGCAAAGCCATGAACAAGAGTTCTTAGAATTAAAGCCCATGTTCAGCTCTATCGATTGGTTTCATGAAAAGCTGGATTCCGGTCGACCCATGCCTGAAACCTGAGCCGGAAGTGAACGCGGGCTAAAATTACTTGGTTTAGGATGGTACAGGGTGCCTAGAAAATGGCGACACATTTAAATTTTGAATAACTTTTCAAGAAATGCATTAATTAAGCTGAAATTTCTCATATTTTTTCTCCGAAGGATACAATTTTTTTCGAAATTTTAAAATTTAAAATTGGTCATGGCGTTGCCGAGATTTGCTCGAAAATAAAAAGATTTGCTTTTGACGCAATGGTCAAAAAATCGCGAATCGCGCAGGTGTGGGAAGCGCCAGCGCGCTGCGAGCTTCATAGGCAAACCGCGCGTTGTACGATCGCCTTAGGCAGTGGCGACGCCAGGGGGGCAGCACCACATCACTCCAGGGGTGAGGAGTGATGCCAATAGCGCCGCGCAAAGCGACGCGCTGCCTTAACAGCGCAAGCTTTGTGCCCCAAAACGAGGCGATGTAAAATGCCGTCTATTGTGAGCCGAAACACGAAAAAACCCTCAAACATTCCAACCATCAAAAAATTATCACGAAACACATTTCGCTCCAAGTGCGGCGCTTGCGCCGCGGGTCAGCTCGTGATACCAAATTTATTGGACAGAAACGCATGACTGATGAGAAATTTGCATGAAACAAAATGCTTTTATTTTGAGACATGTTTATCACTGTCTGTGATACAGTGGAACCCGGATAAGTGCACAAAATGCGTATCAATTGTTAGAGCACGCGCCACGGCACAAAAAAGCTACGCAGTTCTGCGTAGTGAGTTTCCATGTTGACGTGTGCTCAAACAATTGATACGCATTTTGTGCACTTATCCG
>JAQGCX010001128.1:0-12131 GCA_034700205.1 Plectus parietinus
ATGGAAAAAGAGCAGTCGGTCATTGAGTAATTTCTGAAAGGTTGTTCGCTGCTCGGGCCAACAGGAGGTGGTGACCCATTGCCAGGGGGCAGCGGTCCTCGGTCAGGGGATGGTGGCCCTTGACCGTCAGGAGGCGATCCTTGAGTACCAATATGAAATTCATAAACTGCAAATTCAAGACCTTGCAGCATATCTCCAGCAGCCAATAGTACGATGAAAAGACTTGATTCTCGATGATGAAACCAACAACTACCATGACATTAGCGATGGTAGCAGCGACTGCAATCCATTTCTGACCTTCGTCAAAAGATTAGATTGAGGTGGTTGTGGAGCCATATCCATAATTTTGGTAATGTTTAATCGTCTAATTATAATGCGACGACCGATTTTTGGTGCTTAAGTTATTTCGATAACTTTTCTAAATCACAAATCTTTCAAATATTACTCTTCAAGTTCTTTTTTCAATTTTTTCACGATACATGAATCACTCTTTATGAAATGTACCGACCTAATACGTACATACTGCAAATGGAAAGTGATACTTCAAGACCTGTTATTTCTTCTAAAACTGTTCTTATTTGCTTATTTGCTCTGTGCTTATTTGCGTAATTTGCCGGCGGCCAAAAGTCGACGAAAGTTCAGTTGCAGGTGAAAAAATCAGAATGTTATCGCCTATATTTCAGCACTAATTTATCTTTAGCGTCAACAACAGCAAAGTTCATGCACGTTTGTACTTGTGACATTTACAGCATTTCACTATGAATCGAATACCATCCCTATACCAAATGCAGAGTATAATTTTATTGAATTTTCGGAATCTCGGACACCGTACATACGCAGGAAATTGATAGCACATGAAATGTCTTTATTTCACGGAAACAAACAGGCATTGACAAAAACGTAGGCCAAATATATTGTTCGGTTACGCACAGGACCGGATCAAAGTACAAGCTAACTAAGCTATAGCTTCCGGGCCTCCGACCCTCCCGAAATAACGCATAAGGCGATCCTAATGTTTTTGAGACCCCAGAGGGGCACCCGCTCCGATATCGGGGCCCTGCCAAAGAGGGGACTTATTTGCTTAGGATCCCCTCATGGTCACCTTGCTCACATCCACAATCCGGTGCTTGATGCAAAAAACGGCTGCAACCACAAAAATAAATTTCCCACTCACAATTCTTATCAGGGAAATCAACTCGGTTTTTTTCTCATTATTTTAACGCTTCTCTCTTCGCTGTATTATTTGATCGACACAGTTAACAAATTAAGTCAGAGATTTGGTGCGAACATTGATAATATGCACTCGATTGCTACGATTCAACGCTGTCGTGGTGTTCTTCCTCATTTTAATATTCGCCAAATGCTTTTCACAACACAAAAGTTTGCCCCATTGTCGACGAAATCCTGCGCTTAGAGTAAAGTAAATGAAAAAATTCAATAGAGAATTCAGACACATCAACAGAGTTACTTTTGATGTAAGGGACATCAGTAGCGGACTATTATTGATATTCAAATATCTGGTTCCTAAAAACAGAAAATGAGGAAACGCAACAAGGACAACAGAAAATGCAGAGACAGCAAGAATGGAAATCACTTTTCGAAACTCTCTCGTCATAGTAGCAACAGTAGCGCTCTTTTGCTTTGCTCTGATCATTACATACAAACAGATGACCAGTACGAATAATTGAAAGAATATGATGAAAATCTCGTGAAATAAACCGTACCAGTTGTTCAAAGAATTGTAGCAATTGCCAAGAATCGAAATGGCCAATGAAAAGCAGGATAATAACAGTAACGCAACAACTGCAGCATATTTTTGCTTCACATCGAAATGGGACTTGAACCAAATTGGGGTTTCCACGGCGAGAAATCGTTCCGCAGCAATGGAAACTGTTGCCAGTGTTTGTAACTGGATGCCAATCTTGGCTATTGTTATCCAACCAACTGAAGGGGTACAGTCCTGCATCGAGAAGTTTCCTGAAGGTGGTCCTCCGCCGTGCCCCGGGGGTGGCGGCCCTTGGCCAGGTCCAGTTGGACCCTCGCCAGGGCCAGGTGGCCCATGACCAGGAGGTCCTCCAGGAGGCGGTCCTTGACCACCATGATGAAATCCATCAATTGCGAATCCGAGGCCCTGCAGCATATCACCAGCAGCCAGCAGGATAATAAATAGATTTGCTTCACGCAATTCTTTTTTGCTGATGTATCCAACAATGACGAAGATGTTAGCGAAAGTGGCGGCGACTGCAACCCATTCTTGTATTTCGTCGAAAATGCCAGAAGTAGGAGGTGGTGGTGGTTTAAAAGCGGTATTCATTTTCTCGGAAAATTGATGGCGTTGGTGATCTTTATGGATAGCCGAGTTTATATTGCTCAAGTTTATTTCTGATAGCTGATGACGTTAGATCACCTGCGTTGGTCATATAAAGTGAATAAATCATATGTCTTCCGTTTAATTTATTAACTCTACAACTTCCGTTTTCAATATTGAATCAGTTATTAGTACCTTAGCGACGCCCTCCCAAAGGACTCTGATGTTCGTATGTGACCACGCTTTTGATTTACCTACTTCCTTGTTAGTGCAATTCTTGACCAAAGAGATAATCTTTCAAGCGCATCTTTGCGAGCAAATAATTCCATTGCCTCCGTGACGAATCTGGATTCAAGAATATCAGTTTTCGCTTCAGAGCTCTCATGACAAATGACATAGAGCTAAAAATATCACGCCCTCTAGCTACTTGATATTGAGAACTTTTACTGTAGCTTGGGTCGTCAGGAACAGGCGAGACCATTTTTTTGTCTCTTTTTTTAACTTCGATTCGAGCACGTTTCTGTTCACATTGAGATTGAGCGTGCAGAGTAATTGCTTTGCGCAATGAAAATGCGAAAAATAGCTTGTTTGCTCTAATGCTAACCTACCAGGAATTAAAAGAATTTTGATGTTTGATGTGCTGGAGTTTGCTTCAATGCTAACCTTTTGGAAATTAAAAGAACTGCTAGGTGATGTGCTGGAGTGTTGTCGTAGTTACCGTACCACACGTGCTTTTGCGTTTGCACGAGCTGTTCCGGTTCCAAAATTTCTCTGATTAGGCTGCTCCCAGAAAATCTTGGATTTATTGACTGATGATTGTACACAGCTAGTTTATTTAAATACAAAATCTCGCATTGGGCTCAAATTTTGTGAATCATTTTTGAGACTGAGTCAAGGTTACATGTCGTTACCCTCATTTGCTTCTTAGATTGCATGGTATTGGTGGCGGCGACCGCAACTCATTTGAAGGAGATGGTTAAAGGCGGTATTCATGAATATTTTACCTTTTACCAGCTCTTAGGTTCTCGAGTTTTTACTTACAAGAGCTTTTATTTCGACAGGGAGTACAGAAGTACCAGGTTAATAATCGTGCAATGCATCACATTACAAGACTCATGATCGTGTTCTCTTCAAATACTCTTGAGAGGATTCACTTTTCATTACTACTGTCCGAGCAACGCATATGCTTCTGAAGTCCGAAAGTGATGGCGCATTTCTTTGTAAGTCCCTCTAAATAATTACATTTTTTTAGCGAACGTGAATCTTTCAAATGCAATCTGTATCCGTTCCCAGTATTTCCGTTATCACGGTTATGAATCAAGATTCAAGAATAGCAATTTTTCAGAGATCTTGAACATATTGCACAGAAATACGATTTCTCTATGTATGCATATCTTCACAGAAAAAACGATTTTTTATTTCCGAAAAATTTCCCACATTTCCACAATCTTGAGAGAACTCTCTCAACCCGATTTCCGCATTGTTTCGGCAAATTATACATGACATTCCGTGTAAATGAATGTTCCTACAACAGCTGATATGTTTAACATGCACAGCAGTAGTACGGTAGAATAAACTTCACTGAAGTTTACACAACTATTTTTTTGATATCTATTCAAAGCGATAATTAATAAAAAGGCAAGGTTCTAAAGCAATAATACGCCCTTGCCTTTCTCTCTTTTCTTCAGTTTTTCTTTGTGTCGTCACCTGAAAGCCATATTGCAATAAATTGCGATCAATTATTTTCAATTACCAGCACTCCAGATTCGATTTATAGTTTTTTCCGCTGCTTTTGCAGGATTTTCTTGTATATCACGCGCAAGTTTTGCCGCATAGTCTGAAAAGGATTAAACTCAGACTTCAAACACGGGTTCGTGGGTAAATCATTGAAAGAATACCAGGGTTTGCTCCAGTATTCTGACTTGGTTTTTCTGACTTTTCTTTTTTCTTCTCAAGTTTCGAAACATAATCTAGAATAACGCGATTATACGAACCGTTGTTTTCTTACCAATGCTTAAACTGAAAAAAAATACCAGTGTTCACTGCAGGATTGATGGCCGTGTGATGTTCTTTCGCAGCTCGTACGATCTTTGTCAGTTCATCGACTGAATAATAAAGTTCACAGCATTAACACAGTATATTTTTGTTGAGTGAAGAATAACTTACGATCGTGTGCGAGGGACTCTCTATTGTGTTCTGCTGAAAAATATATATTATACATTTCAAATCATGTGCGCACAGATGTAAGGTTGCCAGATTTCCCAAGTTCGAAAGTAGAAGATTTTTATAGTATCCAAAAAAGGTGCGGAAATTCAAAAAATTTGAATTTGAAGGTCGGAAAGGAAGTGGTTTCTAAACATAAACAGTGACGCAAAGCGTCACAGGCGAGTGCGCCATGCGCGCTCTTGGCCCGCCGGAGGCGAAATTTTTTAAGAATTATGGTGAAACTTGTGAAATCTGAGCATTTTTTAACATGAAAGTGGGAGAAGTAGGATGTTTGGGCTTCAAAGTAGAAGATTTTTTTTCCTACTGAGTAGGACTCTCAGTAGGAGGGAACCCCACCAAAGAAGGAGTATTCTACTGCCAGTAGGAGGGTTGGCAACTCCATGAAAGAGCCGTTCCTTTTGAATTTTCTCATACAAATGCAATGCAAGATAGTGTAAATATTATTGAAACCTATTTGTTTTCGATACTTTTAATACTGAGCCTGAGGGGCTTGCTGGTTTTTTTAGGCTGAGGACAAAAGTGCTCCTTCTCTTCCCTTATGATGAAGAAGCCAAGATTTGATATGATTTTTGGAAAACCAACTTTTCGTATTAAATTAAGCAGACAATAAAAACAGAAACTTTAAGTGAGAAGGAATTTTACCGAAATTTTGGATTTTATCTTCGGCTTTTGATTTTTTCTCCAGCCTGCGTGGGTCCACATGAATTTCTTTGTTTTGGTCTGGCATAAGTCCGACGAATCTTCGGATGGAAAGCTGCAGTCCTGCTTGATCAGTAATATTAATTACGGTCGCTCCAAGACGTTTGCAGAGAAAAACCCGCATGCTCGACATTTTTAGTTCTGAAATACTTTTTGTTCGTAAGAGAACGTTGCAATTTTTTTCGAACAGACATTTGTGAAAACTATGAGAAACTGAATCTCTGACAGAACTAACTTCTCTTGAACTTTACAATTTATTCAATCTACTGTATGTTAGGAAGGGAAAATAGGCACAGATGCCAAGAAAACGTGACAATCCAAATACGTTGACTCTCCTGAGTGCGAGAATGATTAGATGTCGTGATTTGGTAAATTATATATGAACACAGAAAGAAAGGTGAAAAACTACAAATTATTATTTTGATCACTCTCAATGATTGCTATATGGATAAGTTCTCACTGAAACGGAAGATAATGAAAAACTTCTTGTGCTTCGATCCACATCTCTCAAAAAAAAGCGTTAAACTTTATCGGAAATAGGAGTAACTTTCCAAAAAACTAAATTATACACATGTCGAAAAATCGATGTTCACTGCAATTTCCCACAATTTACTGATTGTCAAGGATTCGTCACATACCGTGATTTCGAAGAATGAATACGATATGAGATTGCGACTACACAGCGTGTCGTGTGTATCAGACACTGGGGCGTTTTGTTGTTGACAAGTTAGACTTTTACATATACGCAGTGTTTCTGTTTACGCGCCTCTACCCTGAGGATGTTTAATGGGCAGAAAATGGAAACATCAACATTTCAAAGATCGATGATGTCAGTAACACGGAAAATATAATTAATCACAATGCCAAAAACAATGGATTTTCGTGCGGAAACTTATTCAATCAACAGCAGAAAAATGACCGTGTACCAATGACCATGTACCAAGGCCTATGACCGTATACCCAGAGACCTGATATGGTGGGCGCTGCAGAAGAAGCAAGTCCCTGAACAGTATGGGAGCATCTTCCAGGACATGTACAGCAGGGCACCTGCAACAGTCTGGACATGCTTCAGAAACTCTGCGGCGCGCCCAGTGACGCGCCCCGAAAGAAAAAAATTCCCCGTACTCCCCGTACCGTTCTCCCCGGACCATCCTCTCCCGTGGTAACACTAGCCAAGACCTCTTGGAGCCGGCACCATGGACAATGCTCTATGCTGATGATGTAGTGCTGTACTCCAAAAACCAGGTTGACATACAGGAGAAGCTGCAGAAGTGGAAGGATCGCCTCCAACACCATGGCCTATAGATCAATATCGCAAAGACGGAGTACATGGCTGCTAGACTTGATGCAGGCAACCACAGCACCATCCACCTAGATGATACCCCAATCAGCAGATTGAAGAGTTTCAAGTAAATCGGCTCAGTGCTTGGTGAGCTTTGTAGCCATATGTAGAGCACGCCCTAGTCTGGTGTGGAGAAAAAAATTGATGTAGATAGAATGGACCTCCGGCGAAAAAGGGAAAAAATCCTTTTCCGCTCAATTCTGCGGTAGATTCGCCTGAATTTTGATTGCCTTATGGTGCTAGAGTGACCAGCAATTACGATGATTGAAAAAAATTATTGCACTACTGCAAAACTGTGATGAAAACAAGTTCTAATAAAATTTCAGATTAACTCTGAATATTATCGTCATTCAACAGTAAAATTTGGTAGGGCGACAACTGATCGGGAAAGTGACAGAAGAAAAAAGATCACATGAATCCAAAGTTTTAAATGAAGCAGCACAATATCTCGTGTTATTCATACAATGAGAAAATGATCAAATTCCTTTTGAATCAAAACATAAAGGGCATCGACCAGAATGCGACATAGACCTTATATTGCAACCTTCGGCACTGCAGCAGAAAGGCAGTAGGTTCCCCTGTTACTGGGGATGGGGGGGTCCTAACCTATCCAATCCTTCGAGGCCAGAAACTCTTTCGGATAAACGTTTGAGAACGTGCTTTTCTGCGGTACAAAATATAAAAATATTTTTTTGTATTTGCACGTAGTCATTGTTGATAAAAAAATATTTCTTTGTATTTGCACGTAATCATCGTTGATCTTAGTTTTGCAGTATGTGGTTCGTTATTTTCAGAAGTGACAAAAAGTGAAATGTGGAAGATTTTTTTTTATTGCGAAGTCTAAACTGTACACCTATGAACGTAATTAATTCACAATCCATTTCCATGATAAACATTCATGTAACAATTGATCAATATCTTGTCTGTTTGAACAGATCAAACGCAAATAATTACAAAACAATGTGACAGGATGAACAATTTTTACATGTAAATGGGCTGGATCGTGGTCGATTTCCATGTGTCAAATGCAATTCATTCAAGCTCCATATGAGTTCATTCGTTTCCCGGCAGTTTTAACTGAAAATATTTTCATAAAAAAATAGTTATTCTTGCATGAAAAGTAAGTAATGATCGATTTAAGGCATTTTTTTGATTTTTTCATTGCGAAACGGGGCAAAGACGCAACTGAAAACTGAAGAGACAGGGGGTGGTAGAAAATTAGCTAACCTGAGGTGTGATAATGCTTAATCTGTGACAAAAAACGCAAAACCGTTGGACGGGTGCCAGCAATTTTCTCACCAAAGCACGGGGGTTTTTACACCAATTTCTTTCATTAAATTTTACCCTAATTTGTAAATTCTACTTACAACTAGCGGCGATAATGTCGGCGACCTTTTCGACAGCGTCCAAAGCGCGTTCGTCGGATTTGTCTTCCGCCCTGATTCGCCCTGAAAAATCGATGCAATTAGATCATTCTGTTCTTCTAATTAATTTCAATGAAGAAAACGTACCAAATCCGAAGTCAGGATTAGCGTATGTGATCATTTTCTTGGTTTTCGTTTTGTTTTGTTCGGTCGTGACGGTTTTGGTTTGCTGTGTGGAAGGGAACGCAAGGAGTTTGCTGCTGCTGCTGAGAGACGCTTGGCTGCCATTGAAGGCGGAGACGGCAAGACGTACCGGGGCTTGCACGCGGAGCATTTTGTACTGAAAAATACATTTTATGTCAACAATTTGTGTGTAAAATTAGTTTGGTATGCAGTAAACAAGGAGATTGAACGTGCAGAAAGAGTAAAGTTAGATATTATGCAAATTTTTTAGTCACAATGCAATTTGAAGCAAAGGAAATTCGTAATGACCAAATTATGGTGCAATAGAGTTGTGCATCATTAAAAATCACCTATGATAGTGCACAATTTTCAAATATATTTAAAACATTTATTTAATTCATTAAAATTAATTTATTAATTTTACCTGGTAAATTTGCGAAAGAATGCACGTCAATTTGTAATATCAGACACTTGACAAGTTGGGAATGGGAGCAGAAAAAGGCAATGAATGAGTAGAACAGTCGACTGTACGAACAGTTATTGCAAGGCGAATACTGTCTGAGTCGGTCGAGATTAGGGCTTCCTTTATAGGGCAGTGCCACGCGTCCGTCGGCGGGTAAACAGGTTTTTGAACGTGCAATATCAGAGTGCGCAAACAGAACTTTCCAAAATAGAATGATGTAAACAGTTCTCGCGTCATGTGCTTGTGCATGTCATGCTGATGAGACTACCAAATGATCTTTGCAATTTATCAGACGGATCCGGTTCACGCCCCTCACAAAAACAACTTCGCGAAGTTTTTACGACAAACACTCTTTGTACTTTCTTTCAATTTTTGCGCACTAACAGCTCTTTAATGATCAAATTTCATTCGAAAACGTTGCTGAATTCAGCAATATTTGAAATATTGTATTATTGCATTTTGACTCTTGATGCAAATGCAATGAATGATTGAATGATGAAAATGAGAAAACTGCAAATGAAACGAAATGAGATGGTGTCAGAAAGATATACTATGAACAGAGGCGAACGTGACCACGTGGTCCCCGCGGCGGAAACTGTCTGTGAAAGTAAGGATATCCCTCGACCCCAGTCGCCTATGCATACTGTTGACAGGGGAGTTCTCCATCAGAAATTGCCAGATTTTGAACGTATTTGTGACATTGCCTCCAGCTAAAAACCATTACATGTGTGTGAATAAAGGAGTGTATTCGCGTCATTGCCCGTATCAGAGGAAATGAATGCATCGCCTCAAAAGTCCGGCTGTTACAGCACACTAACACACGATGTGAACATGTCTTTGTATGAAAATATGTGACACAGCATTGGCTTTGACAATATTTTCACTTGTTCTGTGCAATGTGCTCGCTCGATGGTCGAAAACTTGCGTACCGCACTACCTTTTGTTTATGACCGATAACCACTTCTGTTGCCAAAACAATCGTAATACTTTAGTCGAAGACTTTGTACTCTTCCATCGCATTTATTTGTGGCGACGGCTGAGCTGCAGGTAGGTAAACTTCTTTCGTGCCAGCAGACAACCAGGATGTTTGATTGTGATATGATGTGAAAGATGTGTCGTTTTGTGAACTTTTGGTAGTCGGCACGGTGGGGGGACAGAGACCGCGTGGCCCACTGTTTACACTTTACAGTTACGCCGACTTGTACGCTCTCCGCGTGATCGATCAAATTTCCATCACAGCACAACGATACCTACTGGCATCGGTACAAAGTACGTCGATCGTCAATCGACGTCGACTATTTGGCGTCGCGTACCGCTCTGTGATCACTCTCGTCAATTAGGAAAGAAATGATGCAAATAAACAGAGGATGTCAACATCCGACTCAAAACAAAGCACCCTCTTAAGTGAACAAACAAAAACAAACTAAGTCATGCATATCAGTAGAAGAAATTAAAAATAACTTGTGCAGTATCTTGGAAAAGATGTAATTTACAGTGATTTTTTCTATTCCAGCGGAATATAAAATGAGAAGAGAAGAAGCTTGCAAAATTCGCAAATTGCAGAGATACATTTCTTCAACGAAAACAATTTCATCGAGAAGGGACAGAGTGATGCAAGATTCAGTTAATCACTCGTAGTACTTGGTAAAAAAGTGATTCTTATCTTTGGTGGGTGGACAGAAAAGAAGTGTAGCATTATGTTGCCAAAATTGCATTCTGCAAACTAAATTGAGAGCTAGAAAAGGAGTTTCGTAATTGGATTCCTTTCCATAATTCTGCTGCAGTCGCATGACAATTTCAATCACTTCCGTGTAAAATCCGGTATTATGATGAATGACTTGGATTCCCCAAACAAAAAGTTGTCAGGCGGAAAAGGGTAAAGGGCACATGGATCAAAATGTTCTGACTGAAACTCGTCTTTCAACTTATATAAAAAGCTTACGAGCGTATGGGTGCAGGTACAGGACTTAAAATGCAGTAGATAATGTATCCAATGTTGAAGGGGTTTCAAATTTCAATACCCGCGAATCCAATAAAACAAGAATACCAATAAATCGATTAATGTTTTCATACAACTAATCCTTCTTCCAAATATTTGTGTGGAGGACCCAGAGTTTTTTCTTAACCCTCTCCTAACATAAACCCGCAGTTCCTAGAACCCATTAGCCCTGTTCTATTCGATGTCCGGTATATTTCTTCAATTACCCTATTTTCAGAAATAATATCACTGTGATACTATCGTTTCAACCTCCCTCTACCTCTGTGATACTATTGGTACGAGGCCATTTCTCCAATCTAACCATTTTTCTAAACGTTTACAGAAAAAAGACGCTCCAACGCAGAGTGCACAACCTTATCTTTGTGCTTAGAAACAGGCTTAGGCTTAGGAATAGTTTGCGCCTATACATAAGCTTAGGAATATTTTACTACGGTATTTCTTTCGCCTCTGGTGTGCTTGGAGTGATGTTCTAACACCATACTATTCTTGCGTGTGATACTATTTCTGAAGTACGGTAATTTAACGTCCGGTTTTCTGTTGCTGTTGCCTTCTTAATTCTTTTCTCATCCCACTCACTATTCAGCCACTGAAATAGGTGCGATGAGGGAGTCAGTACCTCGGGTTACAACGGCAATCGTTTCAAACGGCACAAACAAAACCGCATGACGAATGAAGTGAACTTTTGTTTACTATGTCATCTGCAGTATTGTAAACGAGCCGGCCGATACAAACTGACAGTCACTAAATTATCACAAGATCACATCGCTAAACTCGAAAACAACAAAAACAGGTTTGCCGAACAGCAAAAAGTACCAGAACAGAACAGAACGTCAAACTACGAAATGAAAAATATCCCAATCATTCCATTATGAAAAGCTTCAGCGGAGCTGTTAGTAAAGATTAGAAATGATTGTGATTGAGATTCTCTGGAACGTCACCTATTGATACCATTAGGAATGTAGATGACATAATCCAAACTAAAACTTACAAACTAAAATAACATAATCAAAACTAAAATTTAAAAATCGGTACAATTTTGATCAATTTTTGAGATTCGAAATGTTCCGAAATTAAAAAATGACTGAGTACTCTAATTCAGTTTTTTTGTGCTAATTATGGGAAAGTATCAAAATTCGTATAAGCTTATAATTGGTATTTTAGGTTGCAACATGTATTAGGTTGGCTAATAAGCAATTGCGTTTTTATCGTTGACATTTCTGTGGAAAATGGTCGTCCGGTGGAGATCTTTTTTTTATTTTGTAGACCAGAAGATGGGCTTTCACTGTGCTATGCTTGGTTCACCGATTACTGTATTCGTGTTGGGAAAAAACATTTAAAAAGAAACCAAAATATTTAACACCTCTACATATGAGAGAGTGCGCCGAAATCTCGAGGAAGGTCGGTCAGGGGGGTGGGCCGAATAAATTGAGAAAAATCATGGAGAAAGCCCTTGAAAAGTTTAGGTTACCAGTACCAAGCTCAGCTCGATCTGACTTACCGTAGCTGAGAAATCGCGGTTTGAAAATTGGCACTTTTTTGAAAAAAAT
>JAQGCX010001129.1:0-12120 GCA_034700205.1 Plectus parietinus
GCAGAACTGCGTAGCCTCTTTGTGCGGTTGCGTGTGCTCTAACAATTGATACGCATTTTGTGCACTTATCCGGGTTCTACTGTATCTCAAATTGGACTATCCCAAATAACTTCGAACCTGACTCATCGATAGGGATTGCCTATTGCATCGCCCAATGTAACAACAGCGTTAATTGTTTGTTAGTAGAGCAGATCAGTTCAACGTCCGTGCCAGTGTCAGCGCAATAAATGTATTATCATGAAAATGCGACGTAAATATGCGACATAAGTGCGCAAGTCGTGGATGGCGCGTTTTTTGCTAAAAATATGGGGCAAATTTGATTTTATCAATGCGATGAACTTGATGAAGGTTCAGGCCAGCATGACTGTAATGATATGAGCGGCAAAACTGTCCGAATGATTGACATGTTTCTAATTATGAAAAGAACAAGCGTGCATTCAAAAGGGTAGTGAACCTTCCAGAAAAATCTGCATTTGCGCAATTGCCGAGTGATAATCATGGAATTAGTTTTTGACCTCGCAAGACTCACTTTTCGCAAAAAACCGGACACTTTCCCGCCCAAAATTGCTTAATATCGCTCCTTGTAATTCAAATGAAAGGCAAGGCACGCAATTCTGGTTTTCGCGTACAATTTGTTCCGGTTACTGCCTTACACGAGATTAGGATTCCCATGCAGTGACGTTTAAAGGAAGGAGGCAAAGGGCAAACATATTCGCCAAACACTGATGACAATAACAGTGGAAGCGCTATTCATGGGCTTTCGTAGTTCGGTAAACACAGTGAACTCAGCAGCAGAAGAAATTATTCCTTGATCTAGCCTATTAGGAAGCATTACATGACCATAAGTTAACATTGACAACAGAAGGAAATCACGCATCGTAAAATTTCAATAATGGGCATGATAAAGAACAGCTATTTGGAGAAAGAATTGAAGCGTAGAAAACAATTACTTTTATTGCATTTTGGTAAAGGTCATGGCTATAAACGAAGCAACACATCCCCAGTATGCCACTCCCGTATACTTCTCAGTTCAGGGTGCAATAGAACAAAATTAATGTTTACCAGTGCTGCTTGTCTAGGTCTAGTATTCTGATCGCATATTACATTTAGAGTATTTCAACATTGCTTTTAAGCTTATGACTAAGCCAAAACTCGAGAGCCAATACCTAAGCCTTGAACCAGAGTAAAAAACTGTTCGCTTACCTCTTCCAAGAGTTGTGTGACGACGTTGACATCGTTAAAAGTCCTCGACATTTGCTGCGCGCGTTCGGCGCTGAGCACTGAAAGAAAAACTCGTATAATGCGAGCTGTACGGGGGATTAAACGAATGGGATCAGTGTCTGACTGACGCAAAGGAGAGAAAAAAAGTCCCGACCGAGACTCGCCAGACAGCACACATTAAGCAAACATTCACGACGAGTGCACTAGTACTGAGAAAATGAGACATTACGAACTAGCTTCTCCTTATACCAGTTAAACTAATACTTATTTTGCGCTTGCTCATGAAATCCAACAAAAATCAAAAGAACAAGAGGCAGACTAATAATCCGATTTTATAAAAAGCCAACGCAATTGACTCGAGCCGTCCTTCGCATGGCACACATTAAGTAAATATTCATTACCAATTGAGTTAATTGACAGCTAAGAATGGGCGAGAGAGAGACGGAAAGCACAGAGAGAGTACTCGAATATCGGTTCACACGCGTCATGTAAGTACAGGGACTTCAGCGTACATTTTTTCATTAACGGGATGTTGACTACTCTGCTCTGCTGAAACCTGCACTTCTCTTTCCTCTCACGTCCACTGAGTGCAAAAGTATTAGAAAAACTACGCGGAGAGGAGAGAGTAACGCGGCCCATGCGAGCATATGAAAGGTAGGAGGAGAATGCGGGAAGCGAGTGACAAGCGCCAGCGTTCCCATGGGGCTCTTGACGAAACGATCGATGTTGAGGGCAGAAAGTAGGGAGTGGGTGGCATTGAACGGACTAAGTTGGCAACTTCGCAAAGGCAGGTACGCGCTTCTTGCTCGACATGAGGTGAACTTTAAGTTCCCGCCAGCATGCGGTGCAAGATTGCCTGTCGATCTGCGACGGATGTTGGGGCGCGCGAAGCGCACAAGAAACGAAATACGGTTAACAGTATCAAAAACGTTATTTTACAGTAACATTTTGACTGTCCAAATACGGTATCTTGGCGCGAGATTTGAATTTCCGCCGCAAAATATCGTACTTATACGGTTAGACGCTATTTAACTACGGTGCGAGAATTGCGAGAATCTATTTAACTATCTTGTGCCGCAAATCCCAAAGGGCTAGAGCGCATATCTATTATGGAGAAATCGCGGCAAGTTGGCAAAGCAGGTACGCAGGTGTGCGCTTCATGCTCTCATTTTCGCACGAGCCAATAGTTCTTTTCATATGCAAATAAATGAGTGAGCACCAGTGAGCAATATGCGTGGGGTTTACTACAGGCTATTGTGGCAGATAATTAGTCATTTGTTTAATCAAGAAGAAAGCTAGTTAACGTCAGAGACTTGCTTGTATATTATTTCCAATCGAACGGATAAGGCTTTGAATCAAAGCTCTGTAAGACTAATCAAACTACATACACAACAATATCAGCAATATTTTCCCTGCAGACAGAATATGAAATAGTAAGATTGAGATAAGAAAACTGCAAAGCAAGCTCACTTGCAAAGAAATCGACAAATAAATAAATTTGTTGAACTACAGCGACGAAAATGTACGAATATCTAGTGACTAACTTCCTAGCAAACGTACCCAGACAGAGAGGAATATAGTCTGAAGTTGTTGAAAGCGCGAGCGATTTAGCGTTTTAAACAAGAAGCGAGCGAGCGGCACGATCAGAAAGTAAGACTAGAGAGAGACGGGAACGACAGACAGAGAGAGAGGAGCGGGAGTGGTGGTGGTGGGCCTGGAAAATGGCGAATGGGCGATGGGCAGCCGCCCGTGTACCTCCACTGCCTCGAATACACACGACCCCCGCGTACACGCACGCGAATTGTCAAAAGTACGTGTGGCGCGCGAAAAACCGCATCCTGACATGATCGCAGCGCTGACGAAAACCCAACAATTCACGGAAGGGACACAGTGCATCATTGAAACTCACACACACTGGCTCTGAGTCAGCAAAGACGTAAACATGGCGGTAATTTATTGCAGCAGGGAAATGCGCAGGACCGATAGAATGGGGGAGGGTCATCCGTTTCCAACACAGATCAGGTGATGGTCATTTCAAATCTTGTCACCGGGTTTTTCCCAGGATGCGGGGAGGGCACAAGCCTGGTGTCTTCAATCTTGAGCACGCCACTGTTTTTGGTTCAGTAAGAAAGTAACGTTCAGATTCAGAGGTTGAGTTGGGCTTGAATAGTGAGATAGAAAGGATTATTGTGACTTACAAAGTGTCCAAAAGTTCACGTGCTTCTCCTCAGCACTTATCCGCTAGTGCTCAAGCAGACATGAGCAATCTCACAGATACATGCCATGATATTATGGAACCCAAAAGGCAGTAGGCCACCACTAAGTAGATTTCGAAAAAATTACGTAACTGAGTAATTGAACACAAAAGTTGATAGTAGCATAGTAGTATTTTGTGGTCTGATCCCCCCTCCTGAAAAACACAAGTAATGATAACCTAGCGAGTGGAGGCCAGGCCAAGTACAAGTCCGCGCCAACTTGTAATAACTGCTCTGCACAGAAAATAGGATAGGGGCGCACAGTGCCGAACTACGGAAGATGACGGACGCGAGTCTAGAGTGGCAGAAAATCTCTCGCGGCCACCAAGGTGTTCTATTGAAAAATGTCTGCCAGTGTTGAACGTGGGGATCAGGGTGGGCGCAGTCTGAGTAGAGCGGACATGGCTGGGAAATGGCCAGGAAGGGACAAGAGTTCATTCTGTTCCCTCACCGCGCCCAATTTTTCTCTTTTGTTGGGCGAAAACGACTCTAATATTTTCTTGCCAAATCCAACACTACACAAAAAAACCACTGTCAAACACTAGGTCAGATATTGTTCACGAAAAACGACTGATTTGTATACTTTCATACACTGGCGGGACGGAAATGTAGCACGGACTGCGCGGCTGCAAACCATAGGAAGCGGCACAATCAAATATACGACAAGCGACGTGGATTTGTTTGTTGGCGCGCGCTCGTTTTGTCGTCTATTGAGAAGAAATACTGGCCTATGGAGAATATATGTGCGCAGAAGAAAGGGCGACCCGGTTTTTTCTAATATATCCCTTAGCCTGAGGCGCAAAATTTACCCTTGACCCTGTCCGCAATATTCGCTTGCAAATTGTCGCCGACATACAGTATTTCGCGTTGAAATTAAAATGTCGGTGAAAAAATTCCCGCAGAAAATACAGTATATCGGCAGTTGCCACAGACATGGGCACCCGAATTTTGTTTCTGGGGGGAAGGAAGAGGAGGGTATTTTTCAAAAAAGGTCCCGTTCACACCCGTTCCCTACCTCTGCTTTATCAGTAATTTTCGCGCAGAGAGAAATCTTGCACAGCTTCCCGTGAGATTAATTTCATGAAAACGTGGTAAGACAAAGACTGGACAGGAAATAGAAAAATAGATAGATATCCGCATGGAGCAGCGCCGAGGTCGAATAATGCGACAGATGAGACAGCGGACACCCAAGGGAATCTGGAACGGTTCTTCTTTCTTCGCGCTTCGCGACGTCAACGCGGTGCGCGTCAGGCAACAGCCTCTGCTCTGACAGGCGCGACACTGACAGGAGCGGGAAGACTGGAGGTGGGTGTTCGATCAAAGAAAGGGCGGCCTTGCGCCCGCTCATCGGACAGCCTGATCAGTGACGTTTTCGAAAACTTCTGGGGAAACAGAAAATATGTGCGCACTGTTTTTTCGAGTACGCAATGGATTTGGTCGAGTCGATTTGGTGTGCCCAGTTTCAATCAGAGACGAACGATTGATCATTGGTTTTTGGAGATGAATATAGATAGTATGTCCCCTTAGGCGTATCATGTTTTCTGAATTGGCGCGCACTTTTTGCATTCTTTGCAGCCCCCGTGCAAAACTGATGTCTCATTTACAAAACGCCCTTTCTGAAACAAAAATACCGAACCAGAAGTACGTATATGATATTACAGAGCTGTAATTCTTCAAACTGCCCACTCAAAAATCATGCCAAAGATTACGGTATTGTTTTTCGTTATAAAAAAAAGCAGACAAGTGGCGCTCTCACTCACGTAACATGACCTCTGAACAGTCAATGCTGAGCTGCTGTCATTTAATGACGTTTCACTTCGGTGGACTGACTTGAACAGTTGCTCATCCTTCAAGAAATCAGACAAAGGGCAGGTCAAACTCGAAACTTTGAAAAAACTGCGGCTGAACAGAGAGTTCAACTGTAAGTTGGTCCGAGCACTTCAGGAAATGTTGTCTTACGTCGCTCCTGGCACGCCATAAGCAGCAGTAACAGCACTTGTCCTGTTTGCTTAATGCTCGCAGAGTGCGCCACAAGACTATTCAGCTCAGTCAACCGCAAATGACGAAAGCAATAAAGAACGCATTTCGGTTTTTGCGATCTTTGTTAAGTGCGAAAGCGCAAAATTTGCAAAGTAAACATGTGCGAATTGTCACATTCTAATTCAAGCTTCCTTCAGATCTGTGCACCGCTCCCATATTCCACAGGAAGTATAATACATTTAATATCAAGCAATAACAAACAATCCCCTACCGAGTTTTGCAAAGAAATATTTGGGGTTTATCGCCATAATTCTTCAATGAAGCGAGATGAAGTAAATAAACGAATAAATTATATTTCTTTGCGAAGATATTTCTTCAACACAGAGCTATTTAGCAACAGCAAGTGCGCCACGGAATTGTAAGACTAGACTGAACGACAAAAAGACCCAAGGTGCACTGAGATGCGACAGAAAAATTCTTTTGAAAAAACTTCAAAGAGATGGCGCAAACAGCGGCGGCGCTTTCAGAACTGGAAAAACTGAACGCATTCGCATCCTACACGCGCGCCGCTTTGTGAATGGGGTTGAAACATTGTGACGCTGTCGATGGCGCGAGCCCGACGCGAACAATCTTCAATCGATCAAAAACAGCGCCGCGCTCACCTTCGCCTGAGTCACGCGGCCGTCGGCGTCGGGACAACCCGTCCATCGCGTCCTGCTGATTCTGAGAAATCGGTCGGACGCGCCGGACTCTCCGGGGAACAGCGGTCGTGTTTTCCCGCGTGTGGAGAGATTGAATTGAGTGCTGCTCGGTCGATTGGGCGGCAAGTGCTCTTAGCACCGTTTGAATTGCCGCCGTCGTTGCGAGACAGTTTTTGCTACTGTAGTTATTGTCACAGCATAAATTCGAATTGCCGCGCTCGCTTGGTTACGGTAGTTATTGCCACAAGCGTGAACTTCTTCCAACTCGTCACGGATAGGCAAAAAAACCGCAACGTGGAGTTGGAGACTGAAGAGTGATGACACTCTGTCGATGAAGACGCGATAAGCAGCGGAGAACGGAGCACCGGCGGCAGACAGAAGAGGAATGGGCGACGGATGGCGGCGTCCTCCAGGGCGCAACACAGCGCGATGGAGGAAGGAGCGCCACTGGAGACAGTGAGTGCGGTGGAGCGCAGAACGGCGGATGAAGGGCTTTGTGCGCGACGCGGGATGTTTGCGCTGAGCGGCGCTAAGGCGCCGCGTCGTCCGCGGCGTCCGCAACGTCGGTGCGCGCCTGCGCGCCGGCGAAAAGCCGCAAATATGCGCCGAATTGCGTCAAACCGCCGTCGGCCGATTATTGTCCGGGACGCGCCGAGGCGAAGCGGTCGTGTTTCTACTTTCCGGCTGACCGGACAGAGCAAACGCGACGCGAGGTGGACCTTAAGACGTGCGCCTTGACCAACAATAACAACAGAATGAGCTCTTTCACACCTTCAATGCCCTATGGGAGGTCACCACGCACTTACGGCGTTTCCGGTCACTCTCAGACCCGAACGTTACACCACACGCGTTTTAAAGAACTGTGCCAGTCTTATTATGCGCCGCGCAGCAAAGAAAAGCGCTTTGTTAGTATATTTAGAGGGATTTTCAATGGTGACGTATAAGTGTAAACTGGAAATAAGAAGTAGAAATTAAGCTCCTAAGTATAAGACGATTTAAAAAGACATCATGGTATGCTTTTGACGGAGGATTAAAGTGAAAATTCGCAATGCCTTACAATAAAATGATGCACAGTCTCCGAATATAACCTGGATAAGGAAACCAGAGGCGATGAGTTTTGTCAGATTCAGTCAAGGAACAAAGGAATGATGAAAGTATGAAATGAAGTGCTCACACTAATGCTAGTTGATAAAAAATAATTTCAGTCAAGTATTTTTTGACTGCCCACAACGTTTCATTTACCTGAATTTATCAAATCAGAAGTCAGAGAAAGTCTTAAGCAAAGTGGGTGGGCGTTCTTATTCAACAAATAAAGAAATTGAAAAATTAGATTTTAAACAGCCACCAATATCAGGTGACAGACGGTGAAGAAAAGCAATGCCAGGCATATTTTAGTGCAGAAGAGCACTATTTCGCAAGACATGTCAATTATTCTGAGCAAACATTCTTCCGAGTCTCAAAAGCAAAAAAACAGTTGAATGTAGTCTGTAGGGAGGGACACTGACAGGCGCGAAGCTAGAACTGGACAACCGGGAGTGGACTCTGAAGTACTGAAGGGGAAAATTGACAAATTTTCATTGGGGACTCTATGTATTTCTTATTACTCCCAAAAACCGGGAGAGGTGGTGGAGGGAGTTGACCGGAAACGCTCTAATCGGCCAAGTCCTCTTCCTACTCCAAAATTTTTCCCCAGAACGATAAAAATACCCTGCGCAGAGGTTTTTTACCTTGCAAATGGGTTGAAAGACTTGAAATCCCCTTAGTTATCACTGCTCCATAGCTCCTTCTAGCTTCTAGCTTCGCACCTGGGGCCTGTTTCATAAAGGACTAACGGACTACGGACTCCCGGAATAACGGAATGCGGAGCGCGCGCATTGGTGTTTCTATGGTAACGGCCAATGCGCGCGCTCCATATTCCGTTATTCCGTGAGTCCGTAGTCCGTTAGTCCTTTATGAAACAGGCATCTGAACGCAGGAAAGACTGCGCTTACTGTTAGTCAGATCTTGAAAGAACCACATAGCTTCTTCGAGAAGCGGTGAGAACGGGCGCGGAGGAGGTGGAAGTGGAGGAATCGGCCTTGGCGGCTGGGCCGAGCTCGTGTCGTCGTCGGAAGAGTGACCTCCCGCCGTCGCCGAATCGAGAGCGTCCATCGTGCCGCCGGAAATCTTCGTTTATCCTCTACACGCGACCGGGCGGTGGATTGGCTGTCAGCCGTTGACCAACGAAGAGGTAAACAGCACGCCGGCCTTCATCTTCGTCGTTAAACGTCGGTCATCGGCTCGCGTTCGCGACATTACGCGCTTGACAGAGATACAATTGAAGATGCAACGCACGCCAAAGCGAAATATTGACCAACACCTAACTTCAGAATAAGTTAAGTCTGAGACTTGATAGTAAAATTAAGTAAAATTGTTTGTTTGGACTTACTGATAGCTTGAAACATTTGGAATGGCGAGATTTGCCGTAATTCGCGTGTACCTCCCGCCCAAAACTCCCTCCTTGGAATCCAACTGCTGAGAAGAGTCATCTTGGTTCTTGGGAGGAGATGGAGGGAGGGGACAAGAGACAAAGAGGACAAATGTACTCAGGCAATTCCCAGATGTTCTCAATTCCGTGTGGTTCCATTAATTACTGTGGCAGCTAGGGGGGGACACAAATTTGTCGTTCAAATACATTTTATTCCCCAGCTCTACGGGTCGCACGTTTGCCCATCTATCACCAACGATATCACCAACGATAACTTCTGGTTGTAACGATAGCAGCAACGATGAAAACCAAGATACGCTTCCTACTTGACGACGCCAGTTAACAACGTGGGGCAGCCAGCCAGCGCTTGGCACAAGGCGACACGCCCGGTTGGCTGCCTTGGAAGAAGGGGAAAGAGCAATCTATGGGACGCATCCCGGGAAACATTGATCGCTAACTCGTTCGATGTTCGTTCTGGCAGCGCGCCGCCAGCCGGGCGGCGACGGGGTAATTTGCTGATGATCACGTCTTAAACGAACCGCATCTTATTATCCGCCAAATCGTTTGGCACAGACATTGTCGCGTTGTTGACGGGTGGAAGGAAGAGAATAATATGACATCACAATCAGGGTTACAGATAGTTTATCCAGGCTGAGGAAATGAACTGTGAAGTGCTGTAGTTATGCACATTCACCAGAGCAACAACATCTCAATGGTACTCAATCAACTTGCTCACAAACTAATACAATTGGTTGCTACGCTATTGCTTGGCATTAAGCACGAATATGCTCTGATGGAGATCACCTATGTACAGTAATTGTTGAAGTGCCGAAGCAGAAGAAATGAAGTAAACTGATATTATTTGAGAAGATATAAAAAGAGAAAGCATGCAGTTTTGTTTCAAGAGAAGATATTCAAAGGATATTGATGCCTATATTAGTATCCGAAGAAGCAAACAGTACGTACAGTCCGAAACTCGGGGACCAGACCGGGCAAGATACTACGGTACCTAACGTAAAAGATATGTGCAGGCCTGATCAAGCAATACAAAACATAGCGTATTGATTTATATGCTGCAATGCTTAGTAAACGCCGCCCCGGTCTGGACGCCGAGTTTTTTTTATAGTAGATGAATCTAACGTGCGCTGCATAATGAAGCCATCATTTTCAATTCAAATAAAAAATAAAAACGTTGTATTGCACTCACCAAAGTATGACAGTGTTGCCTGAATCTGGCGGTAGGTGAGAGCCGAAACGTCGGTTTCTGCCTCCTGATCGGTCTTTTGGGATACTTCCTCTGCTGCACGCAACCAAAGATTCAGATTGCTATCGCTCTCGTTTTCGGCAGTTAGGCACCGTAGGTTGAACAATGTCGGTTCGCTTGTGAGAGAGTTGAGCAAATCGACACCGATAAAATCTCTGCTTTGCAGATCTGAAAATGACTGTGGTACGGTAAATTGATCAAAAAGTTTAATGTGAATACGTTTCTAATTGCAATCATTTAGCAAACGCTTGAAAATAGTGGCTCCATCTCATTTTCCACATCATCTTATAATAATTGATAAGTTTACACATATTGACAGCATAGAGTTTGTAATCAGATACGTATACGGCGCTATTTTTACAATATCAAACAAAAAAGACACATTTAAAGCCGATCCTCAATGATTTAATCTCCTCCTGCAATCTTTCTGAAAAACGCAGCATCACCAGACAATTATGCAATGATAAATGAACCGTTCGTTTAGGATTTGGGGCAGAGGTGCCAAAAATTTTCGGCTCAGGGGAGGGGAATATCCCCCGGTGGCCTCCAAAACTCTATTCTATCCAGTGCTTGTCCAAATTTTTTTTCCTTTTTCAGGCAAGGGGATCTAGACCCTTGGGGGTGGATAGGATATCCCCATCCCCCCGTGCCCAAGTCTGATTTGGAGCGTATGAACAAATGCCAAAAATTGGGTTTGTCATGCGCGGCATTGGAAATGTATTTACGAGAAACGAATCCGCGAGTTCCAAAATCACACGTATGGGCTCGCAGTCTCTCCCACGACCTCAGCATTAAATCCTCGGACGAATAAAATGAGGCACCTGGTCACTATCAAGGCCACACAGGGCTCCGCAATCATCTTTTCCACTGGGAAACCAATCAACTACACGCGAATGAATAGTTTATCGTAAGTAGAATGAATTTCGGTAACTAGACAACCGGAAATTATTATTCCCTTATGTGCTACTACTATGGCAGCAGCATCAAAGCAGTTCTTCAATCCGAGAAATTAATGAAGCTATTAAATGAGAGTAGATGAAAATGAGTTCAACGTGGACAATTTATGAAGTTCATTTTGCTGATGAGAGAGAAAAGGAACAGCTAACCACATCAACGATCCACCCCTAGTCCACACGTTTGCTATGATTTGGGTATAGACATGTAACACCAATACCCAATACCTAATAGCAATATTATTAGGTTTTTTTATTATTGCTATTGCTATTGGGTGTTGGGTTTTCGAATTTTGACTATTGCTATTGGGTATTGGGTTCCATCCACTATTTGGTATTGTTACATGTCTATTTGGGTATCATTGGGTGTAAGTAGGGGCTAAATGTCAACCTCAGAGATTCCAGTGTGTTTGTAAAGCGCTGAACAGATTAATTGCGAATTGACGCAATTCGCAATTACTCGTTCAGTCCTTAAGTGTAAACTCAACAAATATGCAATCTGTTTGACACATTTTGGCAATAAGATAGTTTGCGATCCGGTAATTGTGAAATAATGCGCGAATTTTCTCACCTCTGCATATATGTTTTCGGTGGATTTAGCTAGATAATCTTTCAAATGAAAGGTCATATTGTGATCTCTGCATTGTTAACATTCAATGCACCTGTAATTATAGCAGCATCGGAGAATTGTTTCGAGCCAGTAGAGTAATCCGATAACAAGGCGATTTGACCGCTTTCTCCAACGAAGACCGCCAGCTTGCTGCTTCCTTCTCCTGGTCCAGTACGATTGAGCAATAGAAGCAGCAGATGGCGGTGAAATTACGAGCGAGCACTGCCCAAAATGAAGCCGTTAGTCCAAAATGTGGGCAATTTCTTCCGAAAACAAGTCCGGTAGGAAGAAGAACCAGAAGAAATCCCGTCTGAAAGTCGCAGTGATCAATCAAAATGTCGGCAAAAAACGAAACATCTCGTTCTGGTCCCTGTCCTGCACCCGCATTTTGGAATTTATTGCGCACTATTCGTTGTGCGTATGTGTCTTTCTCCCGTTCTAAGGGCAAACTTCGTCACAAAACGCGTTACGGAGAAGATGTCATAAACCATCATGGCCGTTAGCCTGAGAAAAGAAAACCGGAAGATTCTGTTCTCAAAGTTGCATCAGATTATCTTAATTGTGCTCATTTGTCAATTGATCCTATTATTGTAAGTACAGTCGAACCCGGATAAGTGCACAAAATGCGTATCAATTGTTAGAGCACACGCCACCGCACAAAGAGGCTAC
>JAQGCX010001130.1:0-12120 GCA_034700205.1 Plectus parietinus
TAGCATGGCAACGAGGGGGGCTACCATGGTAACGAGTGGGTTGTCATGGTAACTAGCGGGTTGTCAAGGTAACGTCCCCTCGTTGCCATGCTATGACATCATAAGATAATCAGGAAGCCTACCCTATTCTACTAAAATTATCTAATTTTAGTACTATTTGCAACACTGGTACGTACTCCCCCAGACGGGTCTGTATCTCTGCATACAGTACCGAGCGCGAGAAGTGTCCGGTTCTCGCGATATGTTGCGATGTGGCGCGCAATGTGCGAGACAGTGCTTTTGCATAGACAATAGACGGTTTCACGCAGTCTCGTGTCACAGTTATGCCGATAAGCCACTCACCAACTGTCACCACAGCGCGCTCCACTCCACTTTCCCCACCATCGTAAAGCACTGTCTCGCAGATCGCGCACCACATCGCAACATATCGCGAGAACCGGACACTTCTCGCGCTCGATACTGTACCCCGCCCCAGACGGGTCTGTACCTCTACGGGCGGTTCTAACCCGTTCTAACCAGTTCTAACCCCCATACGGGCGGTTCTAACCAGTCCCTACCGTACCCTGCAGTACATTGTGTACCCCCTCCCCCAGAATTCGGAAGTTGCCCACCTCCGCTTCAATCACTCCATAAATTATTTGAATTTGCGTACTGAATCCATTCAACGGTGGGCTCGGGAGATCCGAAAGCTTCGCATTTGACCCTGAGCGGCTCGCCGACGGTCAGTCTGATGGTCGGTCCGGGCGGCGTGGTTCGGACTGTGAGCGATGGGCCGACGTTGATGGTGCCGGTGTCGGACGCCTGGCCGTAGATGTTCACAGCCTCACATTCGTAGGCGCCGTTCATGCTCTGTTGGCCGTTGGTGACGCGCAGAATACCGTTGCCCGCGTCCTGCAAAGTGGTTTCGCTGATCATTCGTTCATGCACGTTCAATAAGCACCTCGATATCGTCGGGCAAATCGCCGTCGGGACCCGTCCAGGTGATTTTTAGCGGAGGACTACCGGTAGTGATGCACTTGAACTCGTGCGAATCGCCAGGCTTACCGTTCCACACTCGCGGCTCAACTCGGGCTGTCGGCGGAACTGGCTCTGTAAATTAAGCAAATATATACTTTCCTTATTTCTACAAGAGTTAAGGGCTGGGCAGACTTCCATCGTGACGATTTACTCGGGACGAATTGTGACCAATTACAGTCGAACCCGGATAAGTGCACAAAATGCGTATCAATTGTTAGAGCACACGCCACCGCACAAAGAGGCTACGCAGTTCTGCGTAGTCAGTTTTCATGTTGGCGTGTGCTCAAACAATTGATACGCATTTTGTTCACTTATCCGGGTTCGACTGTACCAAGAATGAATTATGTATTCTTCATCACACGATACTTATTCTTGGTAATTGGTCGCAATTCGTTCCGAGCAAATCGTCACGATAGAAGCATGCCCAGCCCTTTAACCAGAAATTAATGCCATTCAAACAGAAAGAATGATTTTCATGAGACTCGTCAATTTTCGCTGCTTAAATATTATTGAGTATCATTTTTTATTATGATAGGAAGCAGGAATTAATCACTTCCGATAATGGTTATACAACGAAATTCTTGGTGTCTTCAAAATTGGGTTAACTCTCGTAGAAATTACGAGTATAACTTTATGCAAAAGGAAAAGAAATATGCATTGATTGGCCTATATTTGAATAAAGCTGCAGTTTCATTTCACTTATCAACTTTATATCTCTAGAATTATGATTAAATAACGAAATGCAATTTTTGAGGTTCCAAGTTTTGGTAGCAGTCAACAGTGAACTTGACAAAAGTGAAAAACTAACGTTCAGAAACATCAACATTAGCTGGATCTGAGTTGGCTGAGCCGTGTTGGTTTGTCGCAGTGCAGATGTAATCGCCAGCATCGGATAATTGCGCCGATGGAATCGACAGAACCCCATTGCTCTCGACGACGTCACCTCGCAGTGGGCCGCCAGGGACACGATAGCCCCAGCTAAGCTGTGGTGGAGGATCTCCCGGTGACGAACAGGTGATTCTGGCCGGCTCACCGACTCTCACTGTTTGGAAGCTCGGGTCGACAGTTGGTTTTGGCACTGAAAAAATCAGAATATACTATACTCGTAATTTCAACCAGAAATTAATGCCATTCAAACAGAAAGAATGATTTTCATGAGACAAAGCAATTTTCGCTGCTAAAATATCATTGAGTATCAATTATTATTATGATAGAGAGCAGGAAACAACCATTTCTGGAAATGGTCACACAACGAAGTTGGTCGGAAACTTTCTCGGTGTACGGTACGTCTTGAAAATTCGAAAATTCGATCGTAGAAATGACGAGTAAAAAGAGGTTTTAAATTTCAGGATCAAAGAAGTTGGCACGAATGTGGGAATGGGATAAATAAGTGCACATGTAGTGGGAATGATGAGTGGAGTGAATAGTGAGTGAAAAACTGACGTTCATGGACATCGACACGAGCGGGCGACGAATCGGCAGAGCCATGTGGATTCGACGCGGTGCAGATATACTCGCCGGCATCGGCCTGGCTGGCGGATGCGATAGATAGCACTCCATCGCCGTTGTCTACCGCGTCACCTCGCAGTGGGCCCCCAGGGACACGGTAGCCCCAGCTAAGCCGTGGTCGAGGTTCTCCCGTCGCTGTGCATCGAATTCGGGCTGGATCGCCCACTTTAACCGCTTGGTAGGGCGGGTCCACCGTTGGTTGTGGCACTGAATAAATCAGAACATACTATAGAGATTTTCAATTTCACGGTCGAAGGTGCCAACGAATGTGGGAACCGGATATATAAGTGAACATGTAGTGGGCATGATCAGTGGGGCAAATAGTGAGTGAAAAACTGACGGTCATGGACATCGACACGAGCGGGCGGCGAATCGGCAGAGCCATGTGGATTCGACGCAGTGCAGATATACTCGCCGGCATCGGCCTGGCTGGCGGATGCGATAGATAGCACTCCATCGCCGTTGTCTACGGCGTCACCTCGCAGTGGGCCGCCAGGGACACGGTAGCCCCAGCTAAGCCGTGGTCGAGGTTCTCCCGTCGCCGTGCATCGAATTCGGGCAGGATCGCCGGTTTTGACCGCTTGGTAGGGCGGGTCGACCGTTGGTTGTGGCACTGAATAAATGAGAACAGACTATAGAGGTTTTCAATTTCACGGTCGAAGGTGCCAACGAATGTGGGGACCGGATATATAAATGAACATGTAGTGGGGATGATCAGTGGGGCAAATAGTGAGTGAAAAACTGACGGTCATGGACATCGATACGAGCGGGCGGCGCATTGGCAGAGCCATGTGGATTCGACGCGGTGCAGACGTATTCGCCGGCGTCGGTCTTGCTGCAAGAGGCGATAGACAGCACTCCATCACCGTTGTCGACGGCGCCGCCTTGCAACGGGCCGCCAGGAACGCGGTAGCCCCAGCTGATCCGTGGTCGAGGGTCTCCGGTCGCCGTGCATCGAATTCGGGCAGGATCGCCCACTTTAACCGCTTGGTAGGGCGGGTCGACCGTTGGTTGTGGTGGGGAACCACCTGAATTGGCTGTGCAACATGCGACATTGCATTCAGTGTCACGCTTTCACAAAATACAAGAAAAAATATGGAAGGTAAGAAGAGCAGAAATGCCGATGAAAAATGAAATCGAATGGAAGAACAGAAGTGAACAAGTATCGATACGAAAAATATTGCCAGCAGGGTACTTACGCTCGGTGACGTCGAGACGAACTGGTGCCGCGTTGACAGTGCCGTAGCGATTGGAAGCCGTGCAGATATACTCGCCAGCATCGGCCAACTGCGCCGATCGAATCGAAAGATCGCCGCCGTTTGGCACGGCATCGCCGCGCAAAGGACCCGATGGTGTACGGTAGCCCCAACTGATGGTCGGAGGCGGATTGCCAGTCGACGTGCATCGGAACCTCGCCGGTTCACCCACGCCAACCGTCTGGTAGGCGGGATCGGCGACGGGTCGCGGCGGTTCTCCTTCTAAATTAGCCAAGTGGGCGACTATCGTGTAGGCGATCGGGCAGTGAATATCGTTGTTTGTACTGCGCGCATTTACAGTATCTCTCATACGAAGTTTCGCCTGTGAGCCTGATATGTCATGATGGAATGGTTTCTTGGTTCCCGTATAATCGTGCTGTGATCCTGCCCCAAATTTACTAGTAAAAAACGGTAAAAAGGAGAGCGATGTCGAAACGCGCCAACGATTGCGCATTGGCTTTTTAGTGAATTTTGTGCATAAGACGCATTTTTGCGTTTTGCTTTATTGTTAGGTTTAGGCTTAGTAAGCGAGGCGCCGCTAAGCGACGCCGAGCGTAGCGACCGTCATAGTTCGCGAAAAGTATCTCTACCATTAAATATTACTACGGTATTTGTTCCGTCTCTGGCGTCTTGGCGTAGGATCACAGTGCCCGTATAATATACGCAAATTTACGCGATTTGTTCGGGGTTGGATAGGGAGTGGTAGAATAAGGGATTTGGTCTGAACTCGTCTACTAGACCTCCTGGAATTGCAACGCGTCGGTCGATATTTTGCGTATTTACCGTCACGAATGTTCAGTTCGCCATCGTCGGTGGCGATGTGATTGGGAGTGGTGGCGGTGCAGCGATACTGCCCGACGTCGCTCTCTTGGACGTTGGTGATGGTCAATCCTCCGTTGTAGTCGCGGGCGTTGGATGGGAGACTTGCAGCGCCCACCTTGGTCCAGACCAGGTTGTACGCGGGGGGCTGAACACACATTCTCATCAGCATTCTCTGAGCATGACACCCAATTGTGTACCCGTTCGCCGACTATGTCGCACTGCCATCTGGCCGTCTGACCAACCGGAACGGAGAGCGACTTTGGCGGTGAGATTTGTACACGCAGAGGATCGCGCACATTTGCAGGACCTCAAATTGATGAGCATGGTTCAGTGTTCTGTGCGGTCGGCACACAACGGGCGCCGCAGTGGGGAATGGATTTCGTGAGCGCATTTGCGTGTGTTTGCAGCTTAGGCGAATCACAAGCTGCTGAGAGTGGCAACGGACAACCAGTGTTGTCTCAGTATACTACTCACTTTGCCAATCAAGTGGGAACTAGTTAACTAGTTAAGCCAATAAAGTAGGAACCTGATTATCTTTTGCTTGTTGCCATGGTGATCAACTCGTTTCCATGGTGATCAACTCGTTTCCATGGCAACGAGTTGATCACCTAGGTAACAAGGAAAAGATAATCAGGTTCCTACTTGATTGGCTAAGTGAGTAGTATACTGAGAAAGCACTGGGGACAACGGAAGTGAACGCACACAAAGACGGACGCTGTGACAACGAACGATAAGGCGTAACGTGCAACGGGTGCTGGTCTCGTGTGCCGATGGCCAAACAAGTCTGATTGAAATCAAGCACCAGGATTTTTTGACGATTATGCACATGTGTAGTAGCGATCAATTGAATAGACGAGAATGGCAGCATCAACGATACGATGTGTCAGCAGCGCAAATACCGACCGCCACCACTATCTGACTACGGTAGCCGACCCTACGCCTATGATGAATCAGATTCCAAAATAAACAACGTATAACAAAGGCACAATAGTGCTCATCGGTCACGCATAAAGAAACGAATTATGCTGGCGAGTCACTGAAAAATTGTTGGGCGCCGAATAATCACAACTAACTTCCAAGTTGTTGCAGCGTGTATGTTACGCTGTCGTCCGAAAGACGAAATGTAACTGCTCCAGAATTGAAACCGCAGATAGAAGGGGCACATTGGTTGTGTGGAAAATAACAAAATCCGAAAGAAACACAGTGCGGACGATGGACAGGGGCCTATTTCATAAAAGACTTATAATTTACACTTGCGTTTTGCGGACTTGCGGTTTCAATCTCATTGGTCGTTTGGAAACGACCAATGAGATTGAAATCGCAAGTCCGCAAAACACAAGTGTAAATTGCAAGTCTTTTATGAAATAGGCCCCAGACACTGGGTGCTGAGCGCTAGACGTTACTGACCACCCATAACCAAATCAACTAAATGTACGACCACTAAATCAGTGTTGACAACACAGAAGCGACGCGTTGACAACATTTAGGAGAACAATGAAGATAAAAAGAGATGACATAGAATGGAGAAGGCTTAGGCAGACTGACAGAGAAATGATGCGACTAGGATCTAGAACACCGCCCCACCCGAATCGAAAGCTGAATCAGTGCTGAGAGTGCTCTCTAACTGGTCAAAGTGTGCAGTGTCAGAAAGTGTGCGATGGTCAACCACGGCCATTGGCAGTTTTGAAATCCAGCACCCACACAAACACTCAGTGCGTCGATTGGAGAACAAAACACATAAGAACATGCGAACACAATCACACTAATCGAACGGACAATACACGAACACATAACGAACTAAGCGAAAGCGGCAGTGCGCAAAGCGAATTTTGTCCCTTTCGACCTTGTGTGTGGTCCAAAGAGAATAAAAAGCGAAGACAGCAAAAACTGAGCGCTTAGTCGGGGCAAAAGGGAAGACGCCACAGAAAGCGAACGATTGGGGAGAGAAGGGAAGGGGAAAGAAGGGATGAATGGCGCTCAACGGCGCCAGTAGCGCGTGCGCACGCGGTGGCGCCGTCGGCCGTCCGCCCCGTGAGCCGAGTCATCTTCATTCTCCTCGGGACCGACGAACTCTATGTGATGGCTATGGTGCCTACCGATAGGGCTGCACTTGCGCGATGGGTCCCTCTGGTCTTCCGTGTAGCCGGGCGCGCATCTGCAAATAGCCACTCTCAGTGTCGCTCACTTCCCCTTTGTGTCCAGTGTTGCAACTAATTGTTAACTAGTTAAGCCAATCAAGTAGGAACCTGATTATCTTTTGCTAGTTACCTAGGTCATCAACTCGTTACCATGGTGATCGACTCGTTTCCATGGAAACAAGTTGATCACCTAGGTAATAAGAAAAAGATAATCAGGTTCCTACTTCATTGGCTTAACTAGTTAACTAGTTATCAATTAGTTGCAATACTATTTGCGTCTCTCACTCGTCGCACAAACGTCCAGCAAATCCGGGCGGACAGTTACGGCACGTCACGTCGCCGTTCGCGTCCAGGTAGCAATCCGATGCACCGCTGAAATGCAAAACGCATTCAATCTGTTGTTGCTGGTGGGACACGTACGGGCAAGGGCAAGGTGTGCAATCGTAGGGCGTGCCGTCCGTGGCCTTGCCGTAGTAGCCGCGTTTGCAGTTCTCGCAATGTTCGCCTTCGGTGTTGTGTTCGCAGAGCTGCAAACACGGCCGTCACTCAGAGCAAGCGAATGATTGACACGTACGAGACAACGACCGAACGAGTCGCAGCCGCGTGGCGAGTGGTTGTTGCAGTGGCACGCGGGGCGAATGGCAATCGGCTGACAATCGTTGGGTGTGCCACGTCGGGCGTCGCCCGTGAAGCCCGGCTTGCAGCGCTCGCACTGGTCGCCCTCGGTGTTATGTTGACAGTCCACACAGTAGCCGTATTCCAAGTCGCACTCGGTCGCGTGACCGTGGCATTCGCAACGCTCGCACAAGCCGAGGTAAAGGCCGCCGCCACTTCGCGAGTAGCCGGGTGCGCAGTCCTGAACGCAGATTGGCATTCGACTTCGACTGAAGCTTTAACAAGTAATATCGCAACGCACTTCGCACGATGTGCCAATGTATCCTGGAGGACAGCGACACATTTCCACGGCAGATGCTCGAACCAGTCCGCTGTCTCGTTCAGTGGCGTGCTGCATCTCGACGCGCAACAGCGAGGAAGTGTCGGTTCGGTCGACGTAGGTCGTCTTGATCAGGAAGCCGTCCAAGTCGGCCAGCGTCATCAGCAAGTGCTCGCGTGTGGCGGGCTGTCCGTCGACTCGTTGCCAACGGTCTTCGTACAAGCTGATCTCAACCGAGTTGTCTTGGTCGTTACGGTGCTGGTCGCGGTGAATGTAGTGCAATGTGATGTCGTTTCCCTAAACGCATTTCAGTCAATTTCCTTTTCAGAAAGTAAACACCAATCCGTACTCGAAGAATGACGTCAGCATCGGTGGTTGGGGATCCGGTTCCGGAGTAGCGGAAGACGTACTTGATGTAGCCGCCGTAGCTGGTGACCTTGTTGCCGAGGAAGGGGGCGCCGAGCTTCCAGTAGAGGGTCTGTCCGCGGGCTTCGCCGAAGGAGGAGAAGGTCAACTCGCGCGATCCAATGCTGGCGCGAGAGGAAGGCCTGAAGACTGCGCAGTGAGTGCGGTCGATTTCAAGGAAACTAACGAGAAGGGGCTGCGTTGGTCGCTGGTGGTGATTTCGAAGATGTCGCGTCCGCCTCGCGAGAAGTCAATCTCTTCGGTGTGGCGGTACCAGGACGACGACGAGCATTCTTGTGTCACTCCACTGCAGAAGCACGGGATGCATCCCTGTGGGTTCTCCGGAGCGAAGTGGAAGCTGTGCGGAACACACTGGTCACAGTTTGCACCTGAATGTTTTCAGCATTCGGATTCGCACTCGCACTCGTCCAAGTCCACACGTACCAGAGACGTACGCCTTGCACTGGCATCGGCCGCCGGGACCTGCGGTCGGTGAAACAGCGCCACTAGAGCACTGTTGGACATCGGATTGCTTTTCGCAGGTTCCGAGGTACAGACCGCCACCGGTGCGTTCGTAGCCCGGAGCGCAGTGTTGACACGAGAGACCGACGTAGCCCGTCGGGCACTGACAGTCTTCCACTTCCAGGGCGATTCCTTCTTGCGTATCTCGTTGGACAGCCACCTCGAATGTCACATCGCCCAAGCTGAAATTAGTCGCTTGATAAAAACACATAAAATTGCACTGCTTTTAATGAAACAGCCTTATAAATTGTCCGAGAAAGATTGCGCTCGTTACCGTAAGAAACTCAAACAATTTGCTACCTCCAATTAATACTGGGTTTTAATGGCGAAACCAAGCAACGATTCGAACAGTCCATGTGAACTGTGCACGTGAACAATAGAAATAATTGAAATTGAGACAGCTGCCGGACAGATGAATTGCTTAAATGAGAGTGGGTGCTGAATTGCACTTCCGACGTGTTCGCACAATACGTTTATCCTCCCTAGCAACAGGTCGCACTTTCGCAATACCCTCCTCAGCACTGAATCTCATTCGTTCGGTCTGCCATGGGGGCGTCCACTAGTTTGTGGCGTGGCACCCGACGAAACACCTACAAGTCCAACAACGCCAGATCGTCATTCGATCAGATCGCCCGCGCACATCAAGGACCAGGTCAGTCGTCGTCTTCTGTCGACAGCCTCACCGACTACGAGAAGTCCCTCCTGCCCGACTTGTGGAAGAAGGCGAACAGAGCTAATTCCAATTTCTGTTTCAATGTCTACGGACGTTTTCTTAGTCTGTGTCCAGAACTGCGACCCATGTTTCATCTGCCTTCACAGAAGACATCCAAATGTCAATATGGTAAACAACGGCTTTGTCATTTGTGTCGCATTACAATGTTGGCTACTGATTGCAGATGCGACTGATTGTGACATTCTCCATCCACAAGCCGACCGTCTGAGCGCCTTCCTGGCCACGCTGATCGATGGTTTGGCTCGCGACTCGGAAAACATAATCGACCAATGCCGACAATTGGGAGCTGTGCATGCGTCTCTGATTGGAAAATCAACACCCAGCAGAAAAATAGGCTCATCGATGGAAGACAAGACGCTGAACAAGAGCTTAGTATGCGCCATGTCGATCGCGCTACGACCCAAATCCACTTTCCCAAACAAAGCGAGAAGCCAGAGCGAAGCTCGTATCCCATCGTACGCATGGTCGGCGTTCGCCGAAGCCCTCGGGCGCGAGTTCGACGCGACACTCGACTGCAATGATGTCGGAGAACGCGAGCTAGAGCTGCTGGCCTGGAGTCACTTTGTCGAGATTGTCTGCGCCGCCATCGCCGACGCATACGAAACTAACTCACGAAACATGCGTGAAGGTCGCTGATATTAACTGCTCAGTCATAATATTAATTGTATACTTAATAATACTGTAGTTGTTATGTCTATTGCATTGGGGTGAAACCTATTCAAAGTCTTGTTTTGAACAATGACCGCTCCATTTGTTGAATAAATTTGTATTGGAAAAACACTGACCTGGACGAATATTGATTGTCGACATGAGTAGCACGGATGAGGAACGATTCTAAGTCGGCCAATGTCATGAGCAGGTGCTCACGAGTGGCTGCTTGTCCGTCTTCGCGTTCCCAGGATGACTGTAATTGCAAAACTCGATCACATTCTCAGGTTAGCAGTGAATTTTTTAGAGTCACTAGACGTACCTCGTACATATCGATGGAGATTGTGTTCGGGCGATCCGCCACAATTTGGCCACGCTCGCGATGGCGGTACACCAGTGTGATTTCGTTTCCCTGCAAACTTCTCATTGCTTTCGCGTTCTAACGGAAGAGAATAAAGACGGCATAGTCGGAAACTCGGCCACCAGGCGGGGCAGTTAACTACGGTATCCAACCCAAAACATACGTATTGATTTTTTCCAACCTCATCGGGCAACACAAAACATAGTACTATCGATTTATTTAAAGACCCCCCCCCGACTGATTTTCCTGCCGCGACTACAGTATACCTTGAGCACAACGAGCGGATCAGTGCGGAACGATCCCGAGCCGCTGTACTGGAATTCGAAGGACATGGTGCCTCCGTAGGCGGTAACCTGGAAACATTCCAAATATGTATGCTGATTAGTAGAGCATTACAGTACCTTGTCGCCGGTGAAACGACTTGGCAATCGCCAATACACGGTCTCGTCTTGCGAACCAGTATGCGTGAGCATGCCACGAATACCGAACTCGAAAGCGGGGTTGGTCTGTATGTCGAGTTCTTGGAAATCAGAAATGGTCACACCCTGGGCGTCACCGCCAGTGAAAGTCAACTTTTCCTAAACGAGTACATTTTTGGAGAGTAGGGATGCTGCAGCTGTCAGTGGAAACAGGCAGAATGCGGATCGGTGTTAGCAAGTGAGTAGGAACGAAGAAATGTCAAAAGAAAAATTAAAAATACAGTCGTTAGTCGTGCAGCACACGTGTGTCAAAGAAAGAGGGCTCTGGTATCGCAGACTCACCACCTTTTCCTACCTCTGTTTGGCTTAGACTTAGGCTTAGGTTTAGTGTGGCGAGCGTAGCGAGCCGCCACGGTGACAGAGGCTCAACTTGGCGGTTCGCTACGCTCGCCACACTAAGCCTAAGCCTAAGCCTAAGCCTAAGCCAAACAGAGAGTAGGAAAGGTGGTGAATCTGCGATACTTGGGCCGAAAGAGTTCTGATACGAGCAAGAGAGAGAACCACAGAGGAAGCTAATAAATAAAGAAAAAAAAATGAACAAGCGGAACAAAATAAAAAAACATGCTGACGTTGGACACTTACACAGTATATATCCTGGAAACGGCGGCAACATAAGAATAAGCACCCGTTAGTCACACCATCACCTTTCGGCGATTAAAAACTCTCCTACCTTGGTGCGGTACCAGCTAGAACTCTGGCACTGCTTTGTGACTCCGGAGCAGAAACATTTCAGACATCCCTGTGGTGCTTTCTCGTGCAAGTAGAAAGAGCCGGCGTCGCATTGGTCGCACATTGGGCCTCGTACATACAGCTAAACAAGTTTAGTTCACAAAACTATTTTCCATTTCTAGAATCAGAATTTTTTCAATCGATAACCGGAAAGCGATCACACACCCCTTAATTGGATGTCGCGCGCTGTCAAAATCCAGAATTTACTGTATTGAGTATCATTACTTCATATGATTTTAAATCCATTTCTATTAAACCTCCCACAATGATATTGGTCACTATTGCACATCTAAAATACCGTCAAAGAAATTATGAGTATAGTCAGGGTTGCCAGGTGTGCTCCTCCCAGGTAAAATGTACTCCTCGGAAGGGAGGCGTACTCCTGACAAAAACTGAAAGCATAAGGGTGGACCACAGTATTTTTAAATGTACTCCTCAACGTGCTCCTGCCAAAAACTGGAAACATAAAGGGGAACCACCATACCTGTAAGCAGGGGGGGTAGGTACATACAGCCCCCTCTGGCCGAATGTAAATGTAAATGTAAGGGTCCCCCTGTGATTGAGGCC
>JAQGCX010001131.1:0-12112 GCA_034700205.1 Plectus parietinus
GTAACTTTTCGACATCACCCCCTACCCTAATGTCGTGATGAAACAGCGTTTTATGAAGTAAAAAATTATGCTCTTTCTAAATCTTGAGTAAAATTTTTCGGCTATCGACTGCCAGTGGTGCTATGGCCAAAAAATCGAAATTTTTGCCATTTTGAAAAATTTAAATTTAGCGCCAAATTGTAGGATGTGCTCCGATTTTGCTGATTTAAAAACTAAAAGATAGATAATCTTGTCAGCTTCATTTTCATATATAAAATGTCGAAATTCGGTTTAATTCGAAACAAAGAAAAAATTTCAGGCAAAAACGAATTTAGGAAAAATTATTTTGCGAATATTTTTTTAACCAAGTCGAATTTTGAAATTCTGTTGCTAAATTCGTGTAGAGCATAAAAAACTACATCTAGTATCAAAAACTACACCATACATGTCGATTCCGAGAGAATCTATAGCAATCGGGGCGAACTGCCAAAGCTCTTTAGCCTTAATCTGCCTGTTAGAAAAAGTGTGTCTTAAGCATTCTGTGCTCATTTGGCGGCAATTTAAAATTTTCAAACGTAAATACCGGTTCGGTCCCTCATTTGATTCTCAATTTGTGGTCCCAAAAAGTCTATTTTCCGAATAAGGGATCCCAGTCTCTTAATCAAAAATCCCTAAATGAAAGGTACGGTACAATAATATAAAAAGATGTACCGTACCTTTGCCGCTTCACTCTGATCAGACCAGCCTGGGCACCAGTTTGCGCCCCCTCACCTAAACCGGTTACTCTAAAAAAGTAGACTCTAATTCTAATTTTAATAACTACAGCTGTCCTTGTTTGTACTTGACTTGATTCTCATGAGTCATGCTGCTGACGTCAGAAGTGATATTTGATCATCAAGAATTCTCGATGGAGCTAGTTCTTGAGACAAACCGGCGTTGAGTATTATCATTTGACTTCGGATCATTGATACTACGTCTCCGGAAACGATGATTTTGCTTTAGCGATCAGTAGATCTAGTAAATATTCAACTTTCCAACTTTGCAGCCGTCGGTTGATCTTATTAGTCTCATTATTTTTGTGAACCGAGAGCCCAACAAAGTTTCTAAAGCCCTGGAGTCTGTTTCATAAAGGACTACGGATTGTCCGCAGCCTGTAGTCCTTTATGAAACAGGTCCCTGTAGAAGATCCGGAATCATTCACATGAAAATTATTCTCACATTTCGCGGCTCTCAAGTCACTGTCTTCAAGCTGTAGACAAATCCAGCATTTTATATCTTTGAAATAATTCTTGCTATAAGCATAACAACTTTTTCTGCCAAGTTCCTGATTAAACAGCGAACTGAAAAGTCAGTTTGCAAAAACTCAACTAGATTAAGCAACCGTTTGCTTACAAAATCATGAATGAAACAGTTGGAAGTAACTTTACGATGACAGCACCAACAACGATTACCGTAGCGGATACTTTTCTTGAAAGATTACATCAAAATTGGATAGAAATAGTCAGCTTTTCATTCGGTTCGGTTCTCCACATTTTCATCATTGGTCTGAGTATTTGGCGCAACGAACTAAAGGGAGATTTCCGCTGGTTTATCCTGAATCAAGCAATCGCCAATCTGACGTTTTGCATTTGTTCTTTGTCCTATGAATTTCTAATTTTAGCTTTCAATCAACAAGGAATTATAATGCTTGCTTTGACCGGCAACTTTTGGTACAAATGGTTTAATATTATTGTTATGTTTGAAATACTTGACAAGGCCATATTCGCGCAAATAACTACGCTTTTTCTCACAAGTTTTACTCGATTCGTAGCTATCGTCACTCCCCTCCATTATGACGATATTATAACCCCCAGGCGTATTTTTGTCTATTGTCTCCTATCTTATGTGGTGATTATACCAACAGATCTATATGTTCAGAATCTGTTTCCAAGTAGTTATGAGAATTTTACTGCTGCCTTTCGTGTCCTTCTGCTTATTTTACCGCTTCTGGCTTCCTTTGTATTGAATATTGTTGCGTTCAGAGCATTGAGTGTTCATCTGAAAATTACTAGAATTTTAGCAGAAGAAAAACAGCGATTGTCAGATTCGCGCACACTTGTTGCCGCTTCTTTGATTGAAACCGTCATCCCATTAGTTACACAACTGCCTATCAACATACTGTTCGCATTTCAGGTTTTTTGGCCCGAAATATTGAGAAATTTTCAGTACACAAATTCGTATATCCTTGCAGCATTGTATGTTGCGTCCATATGTAAAAATAAACTTTCACCTATTATTTACGGTGGAGTAATATTATTCATTGTAGCACCTTACAGGAAGTTTTTGTGGAGTATTATTACTAGAGAGAAAACAACAACAGTAAGGCCTGTGACCGGAGCCGAATCATCGATGTAGGAAAAATAAATCGCTTGTTAAATTCGTATATTATGATTCATAAGCTCTTTGTTGAACAGTTTACAAATTAAAGTTTACGATGATGAAGAAAAATGTTTTTGTTGAAATTTTATTATCTTTGAATTTAAGCATTGTCTCTAACTTAAGCACAGTTTCTTATTTAAGCAGTGTGTAGACCAGGATCAAAACAATTTAAGCACAGCGCTAATATAAGAATAAATACGGCATTTCTTTTGAACATTTTTTGTTGAACCTTTCGCAATCATAACTGCAATCAGAAAATCAGAATACACGATACAAAGAGAAGTTTTTCGTCGTCTTCCATTCAAATAATCTCAATCAACTCACGCATACGTACGGGCACAAGCACAGCACAATACTCTGCCTTACGTATGAATGATTTTTTTAAAATTCTTATAGACCCGAGATCAGTGAGTGAATACATCAACATCAAAACATCGTTTCGTTGCATCAACAACGTGACGTATTACACCACAAATCACTCTAGTTGCTGCCAATTTCAACCGAAAGGCATTCAACTTCCGTCCACGTGCTAATGTCATAGTCGTACTACTCAAGGTTAACTCCTGAATGAGCTCGTTTTTCCTCATATTGCACCGGAAGTTGAATTGAATAACAAATGCAATACAAACTCGTTTCTTTTCGGATGAACTGTTTCTGATACTACTGTTGCGTGAGAGTGCAACTCTAATGCCGATCGACGAATCTTTTGATGTCATTTTGCATTCTGCGTGCGTGCATTGCAATTAATCATGCAAATGTACTGTAATGTATTGCAATGCATGCCTTGTAATACATTGCAGTATTTGATACAAAAAGTATACCTACATTCGATCCACCGCGTATCCCATATTGCAGTTGTTGTATTGTTCGTTCAATTTGCTCGATTTTTGCTCTAAAAATTGTATTCGGCAACAAGTCAAACCGAAAAGTTCGCTCAGAATCAAAAAAGAATAAATCGACAGGTGAATCGCAACTCCATCCTACAATCAACTATTCCATGCCACTTTCGATGTTTGATCGCATTGCATCCATTGTAGATTAGGAATGTGAAGTTCTTTTAACGCCAGCAAAGCAATCAACCTTCCGGAACAATGAACCCTTTGCTTCTTTAATATTCAATAACACGTGCGTTTTACTTTCTTGTCAACTGAAAAATAATTGGACAGCTTGAAAACAACGGGGAGAGAATTGTTAGTAAAATACAGTATTTTGCTATTTTTGCGAGTGTTTGTCAAAGTCTTCGAGAATATTAGCTCTTATAGCTTAACTCAGTAAGTGATGAATAGCGAATATATTTCATCAGATTTTCATTTTTTCCTCAGTCTCCCATCCACGACTAGTGGCGACCAATTTCAGAAATTGTTCCTAAGGAGACACAATTTATTCAGGAGGGGCTTCGAAGAACCTTTGCTCTTCTCCGAAGATCAATACAATATCGATATGACATTTCTACTAATCCTTGACATTACAATGGACAATGGGGCTATTTGCGCTATTGCTATTATACATCACGATATTTGGGATCCGGAAACGTTTGTCCGATGCGCTCGAGCCTGCGTTTAGTGCGATTTCTATTTCTCTGGGTGTCAGGGGTGGTCTTTTTGGTCTTTCTCACACATAAATTACATTAAAACATTCTTTGTGAAAAAATGTGATTTTTCCCAATACAGTTGTCCAATTGACAGCACTTGTTGCCGCATACATGATGATCACCGAATTTTATGGACTTCTCGATATGACGCTTGAAGAATTTTTGTATATCTTAATGTTTGCAGCGTGTTTTTTGTATAGATGCGTCGGTCGAGACTGAGGAGTCTATTATAGCCTGATATATGAGATATATGAATTTTTCTGCAGGATTTTTACGCGCCACTTGGTGGTGCGTGCCCACTCATATATCAGGCTATAACAGACTCCTGGCTGGACCGACTCATCTATAGTTTTTTGCGGATTAATCCGTACTTACTGCTGGCCATGTCGACGGCCGTTCGCGAGCGTTTTCTAAATATTTTTTGCTCGAAAAAGCAGACAACGACTGTTTCTATTACAAGCTCACACGAAACAAATAAGTAACTACTAAGGGTTCAACTGAACAATCAAGGATGTTTCAATGAAATCTTGTATTTATTGGTACCCAAGAGAGGCAAAAGCCCTTGTGTTGAGTAACAGTATCGGATTTTTCCGTGAATGCGAGCCCCCCTAAATAAGAGAGACATGTCTCTCTTAAACGAATTTATTTTCTGAAGAAGAGAGACAGTCTCTTTTATTGGGAAAATAATTTTGTACATACTTGTATAGTACACTAAGTTTGGTTACCCATATAAGAGAGACATGGTTCTCTTATTCGGAACAAATCTTGTGTCACCAAAAACCTATTTTTTGGATATGAGAGACGTCTTACTTTCACGGAAAAACGTTCATTTTTGGCCAAAAAAATCGGCATACTAATACGATAATAATATAGTAATTGTGGCTCTCCACTCTCCAATTGAAACTTGAACGAACGATTCAAACCTTATATGCAGTACTGTTGCGCTGTATAATTTAATAACTATCATGTCCAAGATGACAAGCTATATCCCCAAGTGAACGAATTGTAAGAAATACCGACTGAAGACTGTCTTCAGTAGAAGTGATGTAGATTGAAACGTAAACCGCACCGCAAACATATTTTATTGTTATCATCTGCAATTCCATCTGCAACCACAAATACACAAGTTCAAAATACACGATACAAAGACAAGTTCTCTGTCCTTTCCCATTCAATGGCACAAAAGTACAATTGACAATGAACCCTCGCACACGTACGGTCACATGCACATCACAATACTCTGCCTTGCGCATGAATGATCTTTTGATTCTTACGCATCTGAGATCAGTGTGTGCAGAATACAGAGTACGTCGTGTTGCATAAGAAATGTGACGTACCCGATCATGAACCCACTCTGCTTGCTGCCAATTTCAACTTTAACGCATTCAATATTCCTCGCATCGCTGCCTTTCTCAAGATTAACCTCTGCATCAACTAGTTTTTCATGCACACCAAGCGGAAGTCGAGTTAAATTCGAGTGAAAAGTCTATTATGAAACAAGATTTTTTACGCTCGTCTTGCGGAAGTTCGTATTGAATGACATGTGCATTCGATTAAAAACTCGTTTCTTACCCTACCTCCTACTCAGTAAAAATAAGATAAAAGTTGCCGAAAATGACCATGAAATCACTGAGAATCCTTCGGTTCTTCTGAGGTCAGCTGCACTCAACTGTGTACTACAATCAACGCTTCTTGTTCTACCAGAAAACTTTGAAAATGAACTTCTCATCCGTCAGCCTTCTCGTCGTGCTCATCGGATCTGCTCTGCTTCTGACATCCACTGTGGAAGCGCAGCAGTTCGGAATGGGACAAATGGGTGGTTTGGGCGGCATGTTCGGAGGAGGAATGAATCACATGGGCGGAGGATTCGGCCAGCAAAGACCAATGATGCATCACATGATGCAGCGCAGATTCGGCGGCGGCATGGGAAATGGAATGGGAAATGGAATGATGGGCGGTAACATGTTCGGATAAACTGTTTCTTAGAAATATTACTGTAGTGTCACTGTGACAATGCAGCTCATTTGCTGTTGATCGACAAATCTTTTGATGTCAATTTGCATTGTGAATGAGTGCGTTGCGATCAATAAATTACCGTATTAATCTTGATGCAAAGAAACATACACTCCATGATAGTTCATTCTACTCATACTTTTTTGCGTTTCTCAGCCAACAGAAGGGTTTGTCTTGCTGTGGCTGTCGGTAAAATTTTTATGTTGTTCCGTAGCACCAGCGTTGTTTTATTTTAATTTGTATGCGAAGTTGTGAAAACGTGAAATTCGCACAGTTACCTTTCCATTTTCTAAATTTCACGTTTTCACAACTTCGTACACAAATTAAAATAAAACGACGTTGGAGCTACGGAACAACATAAAAATTTTACCGAAGCAAGGTTATATAGAGAAGTACTTGTAGTTATAATTTTACTTTGATCCATATGGTCTTCATTGAGATATAGAAAAAACTAAAGGGATCAGTTTTTTAGACAATTACGTCAAAAGCGGACCATTTGTTTTCCGACTAAATCTCGGGAACGCCACGACCAATTTTAATTTTGAAAATTTTGAAAAAATTCTTAACCTCTGAAGAACAAATTTGAGAAATTTCAGCTCAATTTGTGCATTTTTTGAAAAGTTATTCAAAAATTAAAGTGGGTCATCATTTTCTAGACACCCGGTAACATCCCATACCAAGTAATTTCAGCACGCGTCAACTTCCAGCTTTGGTTTCCGGCATGGGTCGACCTAAATTCAACTTTTCCTGAAACCAATCGATAGAGCTGAAGATGGACTCTAATTCTATGGTAACTTTTGCTTATGATATTGGTACAACTTTTTCGAGAAAATTGCAAAAAACTAAAAAATTAACGATCATCCTACACAAAGTAATTTCAGCACGCGTCCACTTCCAGCCCGGGTTTCAGGCGTGGGTCGGTTCGGTTTCAAACTGTGATGGTACCAATCGATAGAGGAAAACATGGGCTTTAATTCTAGGGTAACTTTTAATTATGATATTGGTATGAGTTTTTCGAGAAAAACGCAAAAAACAAAAAAAATGACGGAATTCGAAATTTATTTCTCAATTATCTTAATGAAGGAAGCATCAAAAATAAAAAATGTGGTGATTTTCGGAATCCTCATTTGATTTCTGATCGAATGGTGTATTTAAAAGTTAAAGTTGAGCCAATTTTGACTAAGTTATAATTTTTCGAAATAAATTTTTAAATTCCCGCCATATCTCAACACGAAAATTTTTCAAAAATTTTCTGACTTCATTTTTCGCAGTTTCAGCCCAGAATACACTAATATGAACATTTTCAGCGAAATCTAAAAATCTTTTGCAAACTGTGCCAAGGTACTTAAGGAAAAGCTTGGTGCTTATAAAAATCGTGTCTTGACCTTTCAAATCAAAACTAAAACCGATAATTCTTGCAAGTATTTCAAATATTTACCTGAAGCGAGATGCCGATTTCTTCCAGCCAAGACATATGGGCCTGAGCGCCAGTAGTTGGAGTGACAGAGGGTGAAGACGATTGTCCGCGCCGAGATTCAACAGACACAACTGTTTCCGCTCGACCATTGTCAAACCGTATCGTCTGAATAAATCAGCGTCACTCACAGTCGCATACATTTCTCAGTTCGATACAGAAACACACCAAGACTGCAAATGATTGTCTTAGGGGCTGTCTACATATTACGTAACCCTTTTGAAGGGGGACAGGGATTTGAGGGTCGGTAAGCATGACGTCATGGTGACGTCATGGTAAACAAATCAATATATGCTACAGCGTTCGCGTAACCGAGAGAGAAGGGGTCGTCAAAGCTCGGTTGTGCGGTTACGGAAGGGGGGGGGGGTAAAAAGAAGCCAAAAAAGGGTTCTGTAATTTGTATACAGCCCCTTACCTCAGCTTTCGGCGATATGCTGGCGGTTTGTTGGAATGGTTCGACGTCGGTGTTAGCGGCGGAAGTGAACATGACTGCTTTGGTTGGGCTTTCTCTTGTCACATCCTGTTGCAGAAGACGATCGAAGAGTGTGGGACTGGAGAACAGCTGAGACGAAGCGGCTGGTTGAACGAGTTGTCCTCCGTCGCCGCCATGTCCGTAGTGATGCAAGCAGCAGGAAACGTGCACCTCTCTGCAATTGCGTCGTCAGTAAAAGAACAAAAACACACAATTTCCAATCGAATCGAAAAAATTTCATGCTAGCCGCTTAAAGAATATTCTGCATCAGTCCATTGTAATTTGCAATCTCGCAACTGACCCAACAAAACTACGAGACGATCCATTTGGAGTCACTTTACTTGCTCATGCAACACTGCACTCTACTCACCCAGTGGCCTTCAATTCGTAGATGTTCATGAAAGCGCTGCAGGTGAACGGACTTCGGAAAGCGCATTGCTTGATCGAGTGCCACAGGAACGAGTGGCTGCCATTGTAGCGACAGCGAAGGTTCTGTTTTTCGCCGTCCACGTACTCGACGAGTCGGCCGGCCATCTGTTCGCATTCCAGTCGCCAAGTCTGAAAACAACAATAAAGATTCAAGAAGAGTGATTGATATGGCTAATGATTCTTTGAATACTGTAATCTAAATATTACAGTAACTAATACAAATACATTGATGGCTAAGAATGTCCGTTTTCTGATTGAGAGAATATTGACACAACAACATAAACGGAAAACAAAGTGCCCCGTAATATTTGGGTTTCATGGCAATATGAATTTGAAATTTGAAATTTTCTCATTGATGTCATAATTTCAAGTGGATAATAGGATTTTCGAAACCGAAATGCAATGAAAAAAATAGAGCAACAGAAAAAACGAACCTCGAATTCGATCTTGGTGCGAAATTTGCGGGTTTCTTCAACGGTTGGCTGGTTGTGCGCATGCTGCAGATGGGCACACAGCGCCGTCATCGACGTCACTACTTCTGAACAGAAGCCGCAGTTGAACTGACCTATCTGTAATCAAATACTATCAATTAGCTCTTCTTCCAGTCCGCTGAGGCACATGAATTTCAAATGGGTAAATTGGAAGGTATCTAGATAGTATATTGCCCGGTTGAAGAGGGCACTATACCCTCAAGTATAGGGTTGCCAGGTGTGCTCCTCCCAGGTAAAAAGTACTCAGGAGGGGCACGTACTCCTGGAGTGTGTACTCCTGAAGAGTACGCAAAATGTACTCCTTGGGAGCCGTACTGTACTCCTCGTGCTCCTCCACAGATATTAGGTCATAAATGTTAATGAAAAGATTCAAACAGCATATACTGACTATATAACCAATGAGTGACAACAGCTCGCGAGTCGCGAGGTAACGGCAGTGCAGTAAAATATCGTGTCACAACCAAAATTGATGCAATGCAGTTTTTTGAAGAGAGTAAATCGACGAAAATTTTCACTAGATTTTACTATTGCTCACAACGGTTTTTAAAAATTTTGCATGAGTAAAAGATGCCTGTGTAAATTTTGGATTTAAAAATTTGCATATGTAAATTTTTAAATGTATTCCTCGGCGGTTTTGGATATCTTGCAAGCCTACTCAAGTAAGCAATAAATGATCCCGAAATACGCATAACATTGCCAAACTAACGCAGACCGTACCGTGCAGTTCATCTGCTGGATGTTGAAGTGTCGTTTGCGTCGGTGTTTGCGCATGCCGTTGGAGGTGAGAAACATGCGGGCGCAACCGTCGACGTCGCAGCGGATTCGGGGCGACGACGCAGCAGCGGTCGCCAGTCGCGGCGTGCTTGTCTCAGCGACAAGAACACTGCTCGTCTGAATGATGTGTTCGGACAGGACGGAATTGAGAGTCACTGGAACGACTGCTTCGGCTTGTACGGACACGGATGGAGGAGGTGTCACGGCCTAAACATGAACAAACTGAGTGTGCTTTCACAATCACATTAATTAATGAATGAAACGGATCGCGCCAAACGGCAGGTTGCACAATACGGCACCACATATAAATCCGGCTATGGCTATCTGCAGTTGATTGCAAACGCGTATGGTACAATGAATTTAACATGCGGGATAATCATCCTGGAGCTAGTCACTCTTTGTCCTCAGTACTGCGCAGACTGCAAACACGTCAGGGAGGGACCCGCCTTCAGTTCTTAAAATATTGAATCTGCAATCAACCAAACGAAAATCTTTAAAACAGTTTTTTTTTGAAGAAATATAGAACAACGCCAAGCAGTGATTGACATACCTTGACAAACTGTTCTTTCATAAGTGGATAAGGTCCGGTGTAAGTGGTGCGTTTCCTCATCTTGTGCTTGTTGCGACAATGTTTCAGCATGCCGTTTCTGGTGAAGAACGTGAGCGTACAGCCGCTAACTTCACAACTCCATTCCCCCCCTCCGTTCGTCGCCACATTGCCGCTTGGTGGACTCGTGCCGAACAATTCCTGCAGCGCCGCTTGTCCGATTAATTGCGTCTGGTCGTCCAACTCGACTTCTTCTTCACCGTCGTCCTGATATTCAGGCATCGGCATGTCTCCGTCTTGCAACGAAATCGAGCTGCTCATTGGTCCATCTTCCGGTTCTTCCTCCTTCGGTGACCGTAATTTTAACTCTGAAAAAATAACAGTAAAAATGCGATAAATGGCTGTGTTATAGAAAATACCAATCAGCCAAACTATGACGGCTCAATCATAGGTGTACTCGGAGTCCGAGGTTGGGGAGGGTCTTAAATTTTCCTACGGTATTTCGTGTCAGGACCTAGGCAGGAATTCAAATTTTAGTACTAAAATTTGAATTTTTGCCTCAAAATACCGTATTTATTTTTTCCCCCGATTTTTCGAGGGGGAGATCGCAAAACTCTGCCCACTTTGGACCAGTTTGAGCTCCAGGTACACCTATGGGCTATAGATGTGGTCGATGCATCGGGACTGGAACCAAAATTATCGATGCACCAATTAATTTTGAGGTCGGTGCACCGGGACCGGACCGAGGTCATTTTCGTGGACCAATTACTGGGCCGGAACCAATTTTTTGGTTAAATAATCGGTCCGTGGACCGGTTTGAGCTCCAGGTACACCTATGGGCTCCAGGTACACCTATGGACCGGGACCGGGACCGAATTAATCGGTACAAACGCCATCTGGACCGGGACCGATTAAATGAAAATTAACTGGACCGATTACTGGACCGGGACCGATTCCGATCTGGACCGACGCATCTATACTTTTTTTTAGCTTTATCATTCTCACTTCCGGTCTTCGACCCCCAATTAAATGTACTTATAGCTTATTTGAAACATATATAATAGTCGTGATAACTTTCGTGCTAAGGAAACCATTTGATACCAGGGAAATTGGTCGCTGAGAAATGAAGGTGTTCTTCATGTACGTACACATATGATTAATGGCAATAAACTGTACCAATGCGGATGTATCTGAATTTATAAATGCAATGATATGATTCTACCGTACCGACGAACGATTAAAGCAGTTTTAAACCGTACGCAATCAAACGAAGCGGCATTATTGGAAGACAAGCGAACAGGTAGGCGACTGGACCAATGACGATGACCAATGTCAACCAGTAAATCGCTCGTAGAAATCTGATGTATTTTTCAAGCGGAGTGTCATTCTCCAATTGTCCGAACATTGTGACGAATCTTATTTGCTAAATAATGTGAATACTTTCCAGTTTTTTGAAATTCTATGAGCTTCGACTCAGATAGCTAACGAAAACATCTGACTGACTGCTAAATCATAAACAGTATTCTGGGACCTTTTCATAAATGATTTGCACTTGCAAATTGAGATTTGACTTGCAAATTACAGAACGTGAAAAAGCGCTCTCTGCATTCCGCAATTCAAAAGTCCAAATCGCAATTCGCAAGTGCAAGTCTTTTATGAAATAGGCCCCTGCATACCAACCTGTACTATTGTGAGAACTTTGAAAAATATTGAAAACTTATATGTCGTTAAAATGGTATTAGGACATCACTCCAAGCCTTGGTGGGACATCTCTCCAAGCACACCAGAGGCGAATGAAATACCGTAGTAAAATATTCCTAAGCTAATGTATAGGCGCAAACTATTCCTAAGCCTAAGCCTGTTTCTAAGCATAAAAATAAGGCTGTGCACTCTGCGTTGGAGCGTCTTTTTTCTCTAAACGTTT
>JAQGCX010001132.1:0-12106 GCA_034700205.1 Plectus parietinus
ACCGCCGAGGAGTACATTTAAAAATGTACACATGACCGATGACCGCTAGACGCAGGCACGCAATACTGGCACATAACGAGACCCGAGTGTGGTCATTGCCTTGTACCAAATTACCTCGCGACACCCGAGCTGTTGTCACTCATTTGTTATACAGTCAGTATATGCCGTGCTTTGAACCTTTCCATCGACATTTAAGACCTCATATCTGACGGAGGAGCATGAGGAGTACGGTACGGCTGCCAAGGAGTACATTTTGCGTACTCCTCAGGAGTACACAGTTCCAGGAGTACATACCCTCCCGAGGAGTACCTTTTACCCGGGAGGAGCACACTTGGCAACCCTACTCAAATACACCCATGGTGAAGCTCACCTGTAGGGTGGTGAGTTTGTGTTCGAGCATTTGTTCGCGATGCGTCGCTTCACGAATGTACTGTTGCAACTGAAACAGCTCCTGAGTGTTGAGAGCAGTGTGCGCGTGTGACGGCGAGTTGGCGATCATGGAAGTGTGCATCGGCGCGTGCGTCTCAGCCGAATCCGGACTGAAAATACCGTCTCAATAAGCAAACATTCAAATTCATCGCTTACCTGTCTCGCACGATGCTCGCCTCTCCGCCATCAGCGTGGAACAAACGAACCATCGCGATTATGCATCCATGCGTCACTAAATATAATACATTTAGCAATTATTAATGTCAGCTGTGCCGTCGAGCGTCATTGCAAAAAGTCACTATTCTAACGGAAGCAAAAATCACTCAAACAAACCTTTTTTGGTGTTCTCGATAATGTCGACGCCAAACTGAATGATGTCGCCAGAGTAGATTTCAGTCGGCGCCGACTCTTCACCGCCTTTGGACAAGCGCTGGTTGTTGACGAACGTCCCGTTGGAGCTTTTCGTGTCACGCAAATAGAACCGTCCATCTTCGTACCACATGGTCGCATGATTGCGCGACAGCACCTCAAATCAACGCAATCAATCACTCGAAAACATCGCACCACTTGCTTAACAAAGACTGCAGAAATAGGGTTGCTAGATGTCAGAACTACCAAAGCAGTAATTTGTAGAAATAGTTATTAATGGGGAGGGGGACGAGAGCTTTGAATTTATTAGTTTTGGCTCAGGATAGGTGCATTCTATGCAGTGCTTATTCAATTTTTGACCCCTGCAAAGCAGTAGGTCTAGCAAGCCTCTGCAGAAACGAAACCAGTGGCTTACTTTGCAGTCAAAGATGGCGTTGTCGACGCCGGGCTTCAGTCGAGCTACAGACCGTCCGATCTTGATGGCGTGCTCTTCGACGCATGGCAAGGGCGCCCTTCGCTCTTCGAATGCGTGCGACTGCACACACGGCGTGAAAACCGCGTACGGACCGGAACCAGCCGTCATATCCTGTTCTTCCAGCGTACTTACTTACGGCCCGCTCAGATATTGACCGTTCCTGGCCCTTACTGTCCTCCTTCGAAGAGATCAGCCACTGCGCACTTGCCAATTACAATAGTTAAATCACAATATCACATCAAAATCATGAGGAAAAGTTATGCAGGTAATCCAATACGCACTGCCTCAACGTGGGTGGGCGACAAATTTTTTGCGAGGAATCTAATGCACAGTTAATTCTGACCCTGAACGCAAGGGGAAAATTGCGCGCGCACGATTCGGAATCGAGATCTCCAATAATGGACTGCACAACTTCGCACGCTCGCAAAAACGCGCGTTTTTTACACACGATCCGCCAGAATATAAAATGCATTTTTGTCAATCGCTCTAGAAAAAACGCGCATTTTTGCAAAGTCTGCCAGCCTTTAATAGCCTTTTAAAATTCTTCAGCACGAACGAAATTCGACGAACGAAAATCCACGTTTTACTTGCGAAAATTAGGGACGAGTATCAGCAAAGTAATACAACAATGAACATAGAAAGATCATCGATGCATGATGGAAAAGTGTCGCCGGTCAATCTACACGAACGGCGCTGTCTTCGACTTGTCGACTTGCGGGGAGATAAACTTGAAACGAAAAGTTGCCACGAGCAAAAGATCCCTGAAAGAAGCGACGAATGAGCACTGATGGGGGCGGATGAAAAAGGGGTACACGGACCGGGTTGGTGACGATCGAGTCGCAGTGAGTGACAGTGAAGGGTTCGTACTTGTCGCAGACGACGATCAGATCGGGCAATGGGTACAACCGGAGGCAGTGGTCGTAGTCCCAGTACACCGGCGCCATGTGAACAGGCAACGGGGTAAGGTGCGCTTGAGATTGAATTGTCTTGGCGAACTGAAAATTCATTGCTAATCGAGATATATACCATTTCCACTTTAATAAGGACACTTTCCAAATCACTACTGACACTTTCCAAACCACTACGGACATTTTCCATTTCAAATAGGACACTTTCAATGGAAAGGACAATGGAAAGAGTCCTATTTGAAATGGAAAATGTCCGTAGTGGTTTGGAAAGTGTCCTTATTAAAGTGGAAATGGTATAAATCGAAACTATTTTCACTCACGTGTTCGGGAATGTCCTTTTGCGTCGACGGCATGCGAATGCAGTTGCGACACATTTTTTCCACTATGTCTTCGCGAAGTACCACTATCTCCTGCGCGCCGTACTGGATTCGACATGGATTCGAAGCGAACGTACAATTGGGAATCTTTTCCATCATCAAAGAGATCAACGATTGAGGAAGTGGAGGTCTAAACGCAAGCTTTGACAGTTAGAGGGTAATCGCACGCTTCAACAGTCAATATACTCATAATTTCTTTACGGTAGAAAGAGGACTGTAGAAAACACCGTAACCCCAGAATTTTAGATCTGCAATAGTGACCAACTATCGTTGTGGGACGTTCACTAGAAATGGATTTAAATCCAACGAAGTAATGATATTCAATTGAATAAATTTTGGATTTTCACAGCGCGCGACATTGAATTGAGGGATTTTCGATGGGTTTCTGGTGAACCGTTTGAAAAATTGTGACTATACCTGGGCAAGATGTTGCCGAGAGCCGGATCCTGCAGACCAGGCAAGAATATGAACCGAGATCGGTTGACAAGATCGGCGTGATTCTGGAACAGTTGAGCCAATCGACGAAATCCTTCTGCAAGACAGACGTTCAGGCCGTCACACAGAAAAGCAAATCAGTCCTCAGACCCTTCAATAAGCGATCGTGATCATCACCGTGCGGCTTCGAGCAGAAATTGCCGGCGAACACAAAACAGACTGGTGGATTGGCGGCGAAACCGGTGAACAACTGGTGCAACGCTTTCAGAACCTCAAATGTGTTAGTTGAATATTGCTGTCAGGTACTGCTGTACTAACCACATCACTGTCCAACCAAACGTCAGAAAGGAATACAAGAGTCGAGTCAGGGTTCTCAGCTTCCAGCTTGCGCAGCTTTTTGCTGGCCTTGAAGGCGACAGGCGATGGACCGCCGAAAAAGTTGATATCGCCGAAGTACTTGCGCGAATCTTCAGCCGATTCGATTGGCGGCAGTCCAATGCCCACCGCAGTCAAGACGTTGTTCGCATACTGGCCTTCGACCAGTACGATACCTCCTTCAGTGAACAGTCCGCTGTGGAATGTCTGCAAGCCATGCAGCAGTTTTCATTGCTACTCCACCCAGTCATACCGTTTCTGTCATGTCCAATTCTACCACACCCGTCATGTCTTCCAGGAAGAAGCTGCCCTGAAAATTCAAGAGCAAAGTTTCCTCGCCACAAACGGGGACGGGTACAAAAAGGAAACACGGCGACCAGTCGGGGGGTCCCCTGCTAACCATTTCAAAATTTCGCTAAATTGTTCACTATGCAAATCTTTTTGTTCTCCCGCCAAAAACTGTAATTTCGCGCTAGCCATTGTAAGACAGAATGATACAATGTGGTAGTGCCCCGGCTGGTTTTTCTGCCGCTGACTATCTATCTAAGGCACTCACAGCTCGCAGCTGAGTCAGCATGCCCAACACGAGAACGTCGTTCAATTTGGACGCCGAACCAAGAAGCGCCTCCACCGATCTCAACTTGAATTTCGTCTCACTGTTCGAAAACAATTGATTTCGAAGGGTCCGCTGAAAATGGGGATTATCAAATAGCCAAGAAAAACGAGCGATGTCACACACCTGAAGAAGTACAGCAATGCGGTGACGGAATACGTTTGCCTTCGAGTCGGCGGTGCCATGAAGCGAAAGAGCATGGGACCATCTGCATTTTAGCATTTAAATACCATTACTTCAATCAATTCAATTACTCGACGAATTTTTTCCGGTCGGTATCGTATTCGTACTTCGGTGCACCGAACAAATCGATCACATTGCATAATTCATCGCTGAAATAGAAGAATAATGTCACCTATAAATAGAGGTATCTGGAAACCAGTGATGTTGACGGGCCGGCCCGGACGGCCCGGAAAGCCCGGGGGTTGACTGGTAAAAGTAGATACAACCGGAAATAAGTTTATAAGCCAATCTGGGCTTAGTGCGCAAAGTCATATTATTGGTGCGCAGCTTTAATCCAGTTTTATCAGCCAACTTCCGAGCTTTCCGGGCCGTCCGGGCCGGCCCGTGAACACCACTGCTGGAAACGCACGTTTCGTTGACATCTTGCTTACTGCAATCCCGCACTGCTGTTTCGAGCGTGTCTCGGTCGACCACTGCCGACTCCACTGCAAAATGAGCAACATTAACGTAGGTAAAGTGCGATGAACAGAACAAACGCGGTTGTTTTTGCAGTGAAGTCACAATCCTGTCCAACCATTCGATTCGCCTCTGTGGATCGAACGGTTCAAGAATCTCGCACAAATATCGAGACGCGTCTCTGAAAGGCTGTCATTTGACCCAATAGAGCGCGGCGGTGCAACCAACACTTTCAGTGAAAATCCATTCAGTTTCAGGATGGAGCCGATCTGCTTCTTCAACACGTCCATGTCGCAATCAATCGCCTCCTTGGCAATTCGAGATGAGAAAAACACAAGCGCAACCACAAGACATGCACGACACAATGCCAGCAGCTGTTATTAGAGCGTTGAAAACGTGTCCAATTGCACTCGTTGAAGGACGTTTATTGAACTAACGAATGAGCGACACCATACAAAGCGTGTATTTCAGACGGAAAACAAAACAAAACAATTGCCAGAAGTAGTAAACTGCAATCGTTCCGATGCAGACTTTTCCTGACGGCGCTCACATGAGCGGCATTCCGGGCATCGGCGGTCGAGGCATACCTGAAAGCCATTCAAGAGTAATTGCGTGAAAGAAAAGGAAAGAAAAGAAACGACTGTACCTGGCATCATAGGAGGCATGCCTGGCATCCCCATAGGGTAAGGATACGGCATGGGCGGCATTCCCGGTCGAGGCGGTCCTTGTAGTGACGGCGGCGGCGGTATCATCGCTCCTCCGCCCGGCCGCACCATGTTCGACAGCGGGTTGCTTAAGATCTTTCCTTCCTTGAAGGCGCGCGCTGAAACCGATTTTTTGTGATATCAGCAACCATGGAGAAGTGTGCAAACCAGTGGCGTCGACGAGTTTCTGAGCTTGCTGTTCCATCCACGTCTGATAGTAAAGACGCACGTTCTCCTTGTGCTTGCGACCGCCATTGTGAGTTTTGCGCACAGAAGGCTGAAATTATTCAATCTATATTACTTTCCTTGACGCAGGAATGGTTGGAGATTGGAATGACGGAGCATTTCACTCTTGATTAAAAATAAATGCATTTCTAATTTGTGTTAGCGCGATGAGCGGTTTTTTGATCAGAACTACAGACATAACGAACATGTGGCCGACCATCGGCACCGAAATGCGTCTGCCGGATTTGCGCCGACTGGCTGACGTCGACCTGGTCGCCCCGTGTCTCATCTACTTCGCGCTGTTCCAGCTCTTCGGCGTCGTCGTCCGTCGCACGTGCTGGATGAAAGTGACCGGATTCAGGCAATTCCGTCTGCGCAACCTGACCGTCGCTGTGCTGCACTCGGTGGTGAGCGGCTGCTGGGCGCTGGGCTTCATGCTCGTGCGCACGCGCGTTATGTTCGACCACCCGATGCACTGGTACGACTACGGGGCCTCGCACCTCCCCATGTTATCCATCGGCTATTTTGCGCACGACGCCATCGACATGGCCAGACACGAACTGTCGCGCTGGTCGTTCGAGCTGATCGCGCACCACGTGGTCAGCGTATTCGTCTTCGGCAGCGCCGTCATGGCGCGCAAGTTCATCCCGTACGCGCACTGGGCGCTGCTCATGGAGGTGAACAGCGTGTTCCTGCACGCGCGATCCATCATGCTCATGAGCGGGGTGGCTGTGCGGCGTCCGCGACTGTTCGCCGTCGTGCGCGCCGGCAATCTGCTCACGTTCGTCGTCTTCCGGTTCTTGGTGCAGATCTGGCAGATCCATTGGGCCTACACGCACCGCCCCTACATGCACGCCTTGTTCATCGGCATCGGCGTATTGGGCGGCTGTTTCTTCCTCGCCATGAACATCGTGCTCTTCCTGCGCGTGCTCACCTCCGACGGCTACCTGCTGGGCAGCTGCGGCCGAAAGGACGCCGTCGTCAATCACGGCGCCGACCGAAACAAGTGTGATGATTGTCGCATGTCCAGCGCAATTCCAAATCGTTACGCGTCGCGTCATCACACTTTTGTCCACACACCAACCTGAGCAAGGTTGGACCCCCATGACGTATCCTGTGCAGACTTTGTAGTCTTACCGTACTCTAATATGCAAATGTTGTACTAAAGTTTGAATTCCGCGCAAAAAAGCTGTTGACATATGAAGAATCCTGTTCAATATTTCGGCCCGTGCCGTATGTGAAATAAGTAATGGGGGACCTTGCGCAAGTATGCGTACATATATCGAATCTTTTTTTGATCGCCTATTCGATTTCTATCTCATTATCCCATGCGATCGCACGGCAAAAAGTAACAAATTAAACAATTGATGTGATTCTGACTTTGACTTCAATTAATGTGAATATAGGAGCACTTACCGAGTCATGAGTGAGAAACGTGTCGCAGTAGTCGCAATAGTACTTCGGCATGACTTTTTCTAAACACAAAATACAATCCATTAGTCGACAAATTATGATCAGATAAGCCAATTCTGGTTGCGGTTTCAACCAGCGCATGCGAACGAATCGCTCAATTTCTTTGAGGAAGAGAATAAGTTTTACTAAATTTCATGAACTTTGCCGCTAAAACGCAACACGTATTCGACATTATTATGAAAGCACAAAATTGGCTATGAAATTGTATTGCGCACATCAGTGTGAAAAATGATCAGAAATACTGCAGTACAGACAAAGAATTCAGCAGGAGCGACTATGAGACAGCACCTCGTACTCGTCAGCAAACATATAAAAACACAAACAAAGGAAATGTACACAATTGTTGAACATAAGCGAAGGGCGAATCACCTTCTGTAAAGAAAAGTCAAAAAATGAACAACGAAAAGGCAATGTACACAATTGTTGAACATAAGCGAAGGGCGAATCACCTTCTGTGAAGAATAGTCAAAACTGAACTGCACAATCGTTTAAGTAGTTGGCAACACATGTTTTTGACAAACAAAAACAATCAGTAGCACTATGAAAATTTGACAAGCTGTTCCTGAAGCCACTTGGGAGTGCGCCAGCCCATTCTGGTGATCATTTTGTGAAGTGCAATGTTGTCTGAGAGATATAACCTGGCTAACGAATCCTTAAGCTCGGTATTAATCGGCTCGTAGCCGCGTCCTTTACTCCTCCCCAGACATCTCGTTCGATTCCCCTCCGCTTGCGAGCAGTAGAAACCTTTCTGCTCGTCGAACCTGAAAATGAGCGCTTGTGAATGCTCAATCGCAGCAGCGTCATCAACTCACTTGAGCAGCTGTGTGAAGTCGATGAGCGAGAGACCGAGGAACTGCTGCACGTCGTTCATCACAGAGACGGGATCGTCCTTCAACTGCTCACCGTCCACGATCAACAACTGCAAACAAACGCGGCATGATGCGACTTATCTATAGGTGTATTCGGGTCTGATATTGGAAGGGGGGGGAGGTCTCAATTATTTTCGGATTTTTGGGATCTCAAATTTGCGTACGGTATTTCGTTTCAGGATCTAGGCGGGAATTCAACTATTAGTACGAAAATTTAATTTTCGCGCCAAAATACCGTATTTTCCGTGTTGCTTTACCTCCCACTTTGAATAGGTTTGGGGGGGGGGGTAACCCCCATAGGTACACTTATGGATTCATCCAATTGCAGAATTCGTACACGACTTGGCGAGTAGTGCTCGATCCAGCGGTCCAAGTAGTGCGCGTATCGGCCTGGCGCAATGCAGCGCTGACGCAATTTCCACAACTTGCGGTTGGCGTCGCTTTCCGTGGCGGCGAGCACTTGATCGAACGAAAACTTGAGCGCGATGGGATCATTGTGCGCAAGCATGTGCTGCAATCAAGAATGGTTTGTTATGTTACCTACTTCAGTTTTGTTATGCATTCTTGGTGAGACCGGCGTAACTGTGAGCATGACGTCATCAGTCCTACAGTTAAGCGGGTCTCACCAAGAATGCATAACAAAAACGAAGAGCCAAATTGAATGATTGCAAATAAAGGAATGGACTCACTTGGTACCAGCTGTATGCACGCTTGGCAGGATTAATAAGAATAATGATGAGTTTGGCGTCGGGAATCAGCGCTTGCATGTGTCTGGGGGCATCGGTTGAGTCGAAGTAGGTCGCGCTCTTCTCGAACAGAACCTGTCGTCCTTCGATCGCGTCCGATGGAAACTGACGAAGGTACCAGTCCAGTCCATTCTGATATGCCTTTCCACCGAAGAATTGCAGCTCTTCGTATGTCACGTTGTTTTCGCTGTTCGATTTCACGTTCGGATGCAATTTCAGGAATGTATAAAGCGCCGTTGAGCCTGAAAGTTATTTCATATCACATCTATAAAGTACAGTAAACTGTTTTTAGAGCGGCCTTTTTTCGCCGCCCCTCAATGGTTTACTATGACAAACTCGGCGTGCAGACCGGGTGTGGTTTACTAAGCATTGCAGCATATAAATCAATACGCTATGTTTTATGTTTTCCGATCAAACCCGCACATATCTTTTGCGTTAGGTACCGTAGTTTTTTGCCCGGTTTCCGACTGTACCTCAGCAAGCGTAATAGCATAATGAGGTGCAGATAGATAGCGCAGGTAGCGTAATCAGGCATAGCTGCTAATCAAACATAAATTCTGAGATATACAGGGTGCGCCATTAGTCCTGGTACACTTTTTTAAATGCTCAACGATGATGTGACACAGTTATTGGAATTAGGTTAAATGTGGTATCATTGGATAGCCCTTGCGATTCTCTATCAGATAGAATTGTCAAACAGTCAGTACAATTGTGAGATGGCTGCGAGTATCGAGCGAGAGGAGCGCCGAGGGACGAGAATCCCCATTATCGAGCTAAAAAATTCGACTGATTCGAAAATGAGATTGCACATTTCTCCGCAAGTATACAATGAAAATTTCTGACTTTTTTACAAGATGAAACTTGGAGTGTTGCTCTTTCAAATGTGCCATTAAACACTCATTGAATCTCGATAGTCACGAAGAACGAATTCATAGAAGCGGATGAGGTATTTCGTAACTGTTTTTTCGGGTCCCGGAAATATTTTTAAAACAATCGACGATGATGTGAGGGTAATTGACAAACAATTAAATGTAAGTTCATTAGATAGCTGTTGCAATGTTCTATCAGATGTGATCCTCAGTTTGCAAAACGGTCAAATGACGGCTGAGAACGGAGCGGGCGAACGGCGAAAGCTCGTACGTTCGAGCGCCCAAATCACCCGTTTTTTAGCGCGCACCCAACGCGCGCGCGCTCAACTTTTGATTCGCATTTAACGATACATAACTCTTTTCTAACAATCTGTAGCTCATTTGAAAGCCCTTATCTTTAGCTTTTTTCACGCTGAAGGGTTACACAATTAGCAACTCACATCTAATTCTGCAGTCATCCGCCGAAAAAAACCAAACCGCGTAGATTCGTCGATTCGCACCGATTTGGGCCGAATCGCATAACTTCTGCCAAAGGCGGTTATATCAAATGATGTGACGAGTATTGTGATTATGTTTTCTATCTATGTTCCAAATTTCATTGAATTGAAATTGATAGTTTAAAAGTTATAAGCTCTAAAAGTTGTACCAGGACTTATGGCGCACGGTGTAGATTAGATCGTTCAAATGACGTGGGGAGGTTTATTCTTCACCTTCAAGGGCGCGTGCAGACGATTACTGTGTAGCTTATGTTCATTAATAGTAATAAATGCGATAATGCCCGTAGCACGTCTTCAAATAGACAAATAGCTGTCCTCTTTCCCACTTTCAGTCAATCTGTGAATGAATACGATGCATTCACATCAGAATTCAGAACATAACTGATACTTTTCTTCTCGAGAATAGCTAAACGATAGTTATTTGCGTATCTCTATTGTACCATGTTCCCTTTAAATATTCTATCCTCTCGACGTTCTTCGATGACTTCTTGATAAATCATATCTTTAGAGTACTGGTATCAACTTAACAAGGCTGTTTTTATTGTGAGAGCGCCGGCGATGGCTAAAATAATTACAAAGCGTTTGATCAATCATCTGCTAGTTACTCTACTAATTAACAGTGCGCTCGCCGGAAAATATGGTATGGGACCAGAGCAACAATGCAAAAATCATGCTATCAGAGTCATGTATCATATGTGCAATGGTTGTTTCGAAGTTGACTCAAGACTGTATTGGGGTATGTCAATTACCGTTAATCAGAATACTTGCAGGGTTGCCAGGTGTGCTCCTTCCAGGTAAAATGTACTCCTCGGAAGGGGGGCGTACTCCTGCAAAAAACTGAAAACATAAGGGGGACCACCGTGTTTCAAAATGATGTACTCCTCGGCGATTTTAGAAATCTGGCAACCCTGAATACTTGAGCAAGTTCTTGTAAGACATACTTTCTACCCTATAGTTCGATTCAGTGGTTGACGAAATAACATATTATGAAAATATGACGATTTTCAGAAATTTCCAAGATCCGAGCGGATGTTGGCCTGCCAAATTCCGCACCAATCATTACTGAAGAAGTTGAAGAACTGGCGATAAAGTGCTGCTCTCCAGAAAAGTGCAGGCATTTTGAAGTTCGGAATGTGTGCTGCAAAGAAAAACAGGAAGTCAGACAACCTGTCAGATTGTCTTTCAATACTGTTGGGTGATACATTTGCTGAAACATTACAGAAGCAACAGTTATACTTCTGTATTACAGATTGAATGGCTACCAGTTATACGATTTGAGTTGCGCCTACTATGTCCAATAATTAGAAGTAAAAAACTCTTATATCGTAACCACAAGATGTTGTTATGCTTTAATTTTTCTTAAATTTCTCAACTGCAAGCATAAATGGCATATTGCAGCATTTGGGCTCTGACGACGAACAAATCCTCCTCGTAGAATTCTGAAGTACGGTAAGAGCAAATTTGAAAAATGACATTCTGAAAGCTTCAGTAGATTGATCTAAGCATCAGTGTTCAATCCCTAGGGAAAATCAGTTTTGAACTTCGAATCCAGCTGCTGTATCGGTTATTTGCTCCACAAAACCGTCAGCAAAGCTATTTTTGACGCCCACAAAGCCAGATAAGCCGCCCACAAAGCCAAATACAAATACTTAGGCACGCCGAAATGTCAGCATTGCGCATGTAAATCTTAGGAAAACTTTCCAAGTTAATAACTTTTCAACCGTCAATTGAAATCATTTGAAATTTGAAACATACATCAACGACAACGTTCTGAACATACTCTTGAAAAATTTTGGAATATAACCGGAATATAACCGAGTTGGGTAGAAAATTCCTAGAAAATCGAGATAGCATTCAATCAAGATGGAATTTAAACAGAAAATAGCTGAAGTTCTGCTCTTTCAAATGCGCTATCATTCTTTGCTTGAAACTAATTATCTGTCATTAATTTGGAGAGGATAAAGTCGGATGACGAAATTTTTTCTGATGACATTTCGATGATGAATTTTGGATCAACTGCTCGCTCGCTTCGTGCGCAGCCAAGATAGCGCTGAATTTAACAATGAGGACTAAATCTGATAGAGATTTGCAAGGGCTTTCCAA
>JAQGCX010001133.1:0-12104 GCA_034700205.1 Plectus parietinus
CCTCCGGACCGCTGAATCGTCCGGCTGTCCGGGGGGGGGGGCGAATTGCTATCCGAATTGCGAAAGTTTTGGGAACTTTCTTGTTGCATGAGACTGCTTTGGGCTAAGGGAGGTTTCTCTTGCGACGGTCGGGGGGGCCTAACGGGGGCCCTTCTTTTGGCCAGTGGGCCGGGTGGCCTGGCACATAAGTGCCTAAAGTGCTTGTGTTAATCCGACCCTGCCCGACCGCACTATGTCATTGCACCGTTCTGGACCCCGGTCCGGTGCCCACTCCCCTGTCAGCTCGGGAGAACGGTTCACGAATATTGAAACCCCACGTCGGTTGAATAAAGTGGTACACAATAGACCCATCACAATCTGACAGGTGCATCTCTCTGAATAGCGTCGCATTGAATTGCTCCCGAGTTATCGCTGAGAGGTCAGCGGTTGCTCTTGAGTCTTGTTTTGTTCAGAACTGATCGTATGAAGTTTATACACTATTTGCATTGAAAACGAGCGCACATGACAACATACTTTCTCACATGTCACACATTGTGATGGCGACAGTTAACTGCAAGTGTTTTTAAGTGTTCTACAGTGTTTGCAATTGTAAGTATTCTACAAGGTGTGACAAGTGAGAAAGTATGCTTTCATGTGCGCTCCTTTTCAATGCAAATAGTGTATAAACTTCATACGATCAGTTCTGAACAAAACATGACTCAAGAACAACCGCTGACCTCTCAGCGATGACTCGAGAGCAATTAAATGCGACGCTGTTCAGAGAGATGCACCTGTCAGATTGTGTTGGTTCAAGGTGTGCCACTTTACTCAACTGACGTGGGGTTTCAATATTCGCGGACGGTCCTCAGACCACCTCTTTGGGTTCAAGATCCCCCTCTGAGCAGCACCTTGCAAAATTGAGCTTGAGATCCCTTTCCAAAGTAATTAAACTCCTTCCAGCCGATCCCGGCTCAGCCCCCGCTGTCAGTCAAAGGTCGGCGAAAAAAGATAAGTTTCTGTTTCATTATTTCGGCCGTAAACTGTAGTTTCTGCCACGAAGTCCGTTACCCCTGCGACCCTCAGCTAGGGTTACAACCAATGATGTTCACAGGCCGGCCTGGCACGCGTACTTTACCCAGATTGGCTTATCAACTTATTTTCAGTTGTATCCGCTTTTATCAGTCAACCCCCAGGCTTTCCAGGCCGCCAGGCTGACCTGTGAACATTACTGATCCTCATCATGGTATCAAAGCACATTTTAATGGAAAATTCGAATGGAATGGTAACATGGAACATTTACTGCGAAAGGCAAAGAACCGCCATAAAATAACGATGCACAAATATTCGCATAGCATTACGAGTGTATACATTAAATTCAAAGTTCATATCCGTTTGTATACGATACTTCTGCAAACAAAACTTTCTGGTATCTGACCGCATTGAACTCAGTCAAAAATAGAAGTTCTGATTCTTGTTAATAATTTTGACACTATCCGGATGGAATACAGTAGGTATTTTCTTGATATAAGCCTTTGTTTTCAAAAAGAAGTTTAAGAATTCAATGAAACATGAGCACATAATAAATGTTCGTCAAAAATTTTCTGTAGTTTATGATTTATCGTCGCACTAGTGTGTTATTGCTGAGCTGATCAGTGATGCTCAAAATGAGGCGATTTGCATACATTGGCATTCAATGAAATTTGGCATATTTATACGACTTGATGAGATTCCATCACGGCGCCATTGAGCATCAAATAAAAAGGACCCTCCATCTGTGAAGCGAATGAGAGAACCGAATCGGAATCCCTCGCCGATAGAACGACTGTGCACAACACAGTCGTTTGAACTGTCTTGCGCTCTCAATCTGGCGACTTCCCAGTTGAGAAATGTGAGCTCTTACTCTGTCATGTAAAATTACATACATTACGAGAAAACAATCCCTGGTTACTATTACTCAGCACTACTCACCTGATAACGAGCAATCAAGGCATAACGAACAATCAAGGCACAAGACGACGAGATGTCTAACCATTGGTGCGTCGAGTTCTCGTCAGCAATTTATAACAAATCAAGCAGCTGATGATCTAATTTTCTGATTCATCGAGCTGTAGTATTTTGGACATCATCAATTTGGGAAAAACTGTGCGAGCGTGAAAGAGGAAATTTTCTGAATGCTCGGATTGAACTCTCCGAACCAAGACCACCGGCAGCGTTTTCAGACCACCCTATAATTTTAATTATCTACGTCACCTTTTCGGGTTTGATTTGCAGTCTTCGTTAACGAATTATCCCACGAACAAACAAATCACGTGTTCAGCACTACTCACCTGCCAACGATCAGTCAAAGAATGAGTCTCGAGAGATGCGACGCCTTTACCATTGGTGCATTTGAGTTCCCCTCAACGACTTAAAACAAATCAAGCGGCTGATGCTCCTAATTTTCTGACTCATCGAGCTGTGGTATTTTGGACATCATCAATTTGGGAAAACCTGTGCGAGCGTGAAAAAGGAAATTTTCTGAACTCTCTGAACCAAGACCACCGGCAGCGTTTTCAGACCACCCAATAATTTCAATTATCTACGTCACCTTTTCGGGTTGATCTGTTGTCTTCGTTAACGAATTATTCCACGAACGAACAAATCACGTACTAACGCGCAAACATAGCTAGCAGGAAAAAACTGTCTGCACGAGACAAAAGTAAACAGCAGAGTTTTTTCAATTATTACGTCACCCAGTTAACGATGTGTGGGCATATTAATTTCTTATTTTTCTGCGTCTTCAGTGTTCTTGGAGAACTATGAAGAGTATACGTAACCCGGAATGCAAGTTTTGTGTGAAAAAATTCAGGAAAAAAAAATAGACAAAGTGAAGATCAAAAACTCGAAAACAAACCGATATGTGGACAAATTGGTTAAAATTCTGCCCAAAACATGCAAAAATAGCAATGCAGTACTGCTATTTCCGAAAAAGGGGTATTTCAAGTTTTGTATGAAATGATAATTTGGAAAAAAAGAAAGCAGGCAAAGTAAAGAAAAATCGAATCACATTGAAAATCGATTTCTGATTAGAAAAGATGAGTTTATTGCGGAAGAGGGACGAGTCATACACGCGTGTCAGAAACGACATTAACGCAGTTTATCGGAATTGGTCATTGTGCATTCTTATGAATTGTGATCTGTTCAGGCCTCAAGAGTCAGCCAGAATCGCGTTTCGTTATCGTTATGGGGACCGTGGAGACGTCAACGAAAATATCCCCTCGCAAGGCACTCACGGCACACTATAGCAAAGTCCACTTATTTTCAGAAATAGCAGTATAGGGTCCAGAGGATCTGAATTAATTGCCGTACATGCAGAAATACCAGCACATGTACTGCTATTTTTATTTCACGTAATGTTTGCTAGTGCCATTATTTAAGGTAAATACGAATAGCGAGTACTAAAATGAGTACTAGAGAGTAAATAATAGCCTTATTAGGGATCATGAACTCGATAATATACCGATATTTGGACAAATTGATTAAAACTAGCGATAGTCGCCTCGCTTTGCGTCGGGAACGCAACGTTTTCGTGGCTACTATTTCTGACAAAGATTGCCTGATGGTGGGAAATCAAACGACAATAATTGTACATAGAGGCGGATCATGGGTGAAGGGGGCCTGAATACAAATGTACTTAGTCAATTTTCAAGGGGGCCCTCGGACCCTATGGGGGACCTCCTCGGGGGCAGAATCCCCTTCAGTACTAGGGCTTGCAGGAGGCCTGAATACATGTAATCATTGTAATCCACTATGATTCGCCCCTGATTGTACATGTGCAATTTTGTACACACTTAAATTACCACGTAAGGTCTCGGGACGAAAATGTGTTGGTCTTTAGATTGACCCACGGTTTTTAGTAATATGATTCTGCCCAAAATTTGCGACTTTCATGTTCAGTGAAGTAATTTTTTTTCCCATGGATAGGTTGAAATAATAGTATTACATCCAGAAATAGCAGTCGAGAGCGTTTGAAACAATAGCAGTACAAATGCGACTTTGGGACAATCGAAAATGCGAGGGATACGTCAATCCGCAGACTTAATTGCTTCTGAGTTATCGTTCAGCTGGAATTCTGAATCTCATGCGACATCGATATGCGTTTCGTGAACAGAATAATAACGCGACGATTGATATGAACAATAGATTACGAACACGCGAAGTTGATTGTCATCAACCAGTTATTGCGCAATGAAACATTAAACTTATCTTTCGATAGCGTGAACGTGATATTGCAGAACTAAAACGCCTCCACGAGATACTGTATGTATCCAGTATGTGGGTAGCAGGAAGTGTGGACGTATCTCAAAAGAATATTTGGACCATTTCGTTTCCCAGTAGTTAAGCCAGCTGTAATTAATCTGCGTATTAATCATTTCAGACAGATTGCATTACGTCTGCATTTCAGACATAATGCAATCTGTTTGAAATGCGTTCAATAAATTGTACGCAGTTGTCCAATGTGCTACTAATTCATGCTCGTTATAGGAAGTCTATCGGGTATGCAACAGTCGGTGGATAAACGAGTTTGTTGTTTAGTTGCTGTGGAACAACTTTTTTTAGTCCCGATAGAATGCATAAGACTTGTAACAATGTCTCAACGAAACCTTTGACATTGACAACTTCAGCCTTCTTCTGCTCGGATCAATCACGTTTTGAACCGAAACAGTCGAGCAAAACAGAACATTTGCTTTTCCGCTGGAATTGGAATACAAATCGGTGTTATTTCAGTCGACAGGTACAAATGTTGATCATATAATACACATATTGCTCATAAAAATTCTTCATTTCAAAAGCGGCAAAAACTAGGAAATTCTTGTATTTCCTTTTACACATCTCAACATGCTTGGCAAACAAAGTGTGACTAAAACTGTTCGAGCTGGGAAGCTACAAAATGACTTGTTGAAAGGAAAATATTTTTCACCGTGTCGTAAGCCTCAGCTTTTTGCCCATACCTGGAGGGGGATCATGGGGGGTCGGGGACCCGAGGCCTTGGTGGCGCCTAGGGGGCCCCCATAAAAGGGTCCCCCTTTTGTCGGGTTGTCGGATCGTCAGGCCAGTCGGGTTGGAAGAGTCGACCCGAACCCGATCCGACTCGAAAACTTTCAACCCGAACCGGAACCGGAACCCGATGGCTTGTCGTTGGGTCGACCCGGAACCCGAGTCGTGTCGTCGGGTTGTAGTCGGGTCGGGCAACCTGTAGTCGGGTCGGGCCGATCCGATCCCATCATTGGTACTTATTATGCTTGTAGTGACCACAGTGAATAGTGATAATTCGACGTACACGCCGGAAACGGATAGGGGGAAGGAAATGGAATATGGGGACGTTATTAACTTATTTTGCGGTTAAATTTCAGACGAGACACAGTGCGCACTGAAAAATAGCAGATAATCGATGTTTATTAATGTCTGCAAACGGCTTCATTGTGCTTATACTGACATCGTATAACGTATAGTTAGATGACTGTGAACATGTGATTTCCTGTTTTCCTCTTTCCAGTCGTGTTGTTGCAATTTTTTCTGTGCATTACATCATTTTACGTTTACGTGCTGAGTGGAAAGATTCTTTGTTCACGATATTGGTTCGCTGCAATAAAACTGTCATCGCGATCGCGTGGCGTGTTCTCGTGTGGTGTGACGTCCGAGACCGGGCGCGAGTGCACTACTCGCTGGCTTCCCTGTTTTATAACGGTGCAAGCTCAGCAGACTTTATCGGACGCGGCCGCACTGGTTTTCTGTTTATTACACATGTAAGTACAGCTAGTTTAATCGCCTAAGAACTTTGATACCGGTTATTGCGCGCTGCTGCCAAACCGTCCCTCGCGCTCTGTACGTTGTTTACGAAATTGGATGTGTCGAAATATGTGCTGTACAGATTAAACGCTGTCAGATGATTTGAAAAAGAATTGACACTAGTCGCTTCTGACAATTTCTGATGTGATGTGAATTGAAGGCTATTCTCACTACATATTTTACTGCGGAAAAGTATATGAACCAATATAATTCTCCCGCTTGGTTCTGAAACAAGCAACGCTTTTCATGAACATTGTTATAGACTACGACACAATTCCTTGACATAAAATTTGACTGCTGGACGATTGTTTTCATCAAAATCTCAACTTCATTTGCACGCCGATGAAATAAAAAGACATTCTATCGAAGCTGGACACAAATATATTAATTTCTGTTAAATTCGACTGAAAGTAGCAAAAATTGATCAAATAATTAGTCAATACTGCTTTAAAATGTGGCAGAAAGCTCATTCGTTGTCGAAATGTTTTTTGAGAGCTTTGAAAAGTGTCAAGTATTCGCTGCTTCGTATGCTGGGGTCGTCCAATGGAACACCGAGTTATAATCAGAAACGTCGCAGTTCACTGAGAACAACGACTGCACTGACCGATGAAAGGCCGAATAAAAATGTTCGTTTCGCCGATACGATGGGAAATGACCTGGAAGAAGTGTGCGAATGGGATGACAATATTTCAGTGGCGAGAAAACAGAGGAATATTTTCGTTGTGCTTTGGAACTGGAAAGAAAGAGCGCGAAGTGAGTAATTGGCGCAACAGATTTTAGCTATTTTTGAGCACAGCATTACATGATCAAGTGACGCGCGACTTAAAGTGCTAGTTAATCGTCTTAAATAAAACAAATATTATTGATGACTGTTTTACGATAGATTGGCAATTAAAAATGCAAAAACATGGGCAGTTAGTAGAACATCATTCAGAATCTGTCGATGTTGTGAGATATTCCCACACTGTCTGGACAGGGATGAGTGGGGTATATCCTAACAAAATTAAAGTAACGATGGAACCGGGCAACCTCATAGAGAAAGTCGCCAACATTGACTATCTCGCAGAATATGAGAGGATAACAAACGCTTTCGTCATTTAGTACTGTAAAATTTTGCTAGTTTTTACGTAATACTGAGATTACTGCGACTGCGTGAGTGGTGAACCCCTCAAGTTATCAAGACGTCATCCCCCTTCTCTCCAGCTGCCGGCTGTATCGTTCCCACTTCTGCTCCTATCACTTATAATAAGTTATCAACAGTGATATTTATGGGCCGGCCCGGCCCACTGAAATTTTCAGGCCCAGGCTCGGCCCACGACCTTCCCTTTTTCTGTGGGCCGGCCCACGGGCTTTTACTGCCCTTGATTTCTTATCATACGTTAAATTGTGCAATTTCTTCAGCATTGGAGTGAAGTTGGATATGTGTACACATGATACTTTTTGCACTAAATTAATACTGGCGAAATTTCGAAAATCAGCCCATAGGCCGACCCACGGTCCATCAAATTCTTACAAATCGGGCAGCGGGCCGGCCCAAACTCACTAAAATTTTCAGACCCAGGCCCAGCCCACGGCCCACTATTTTTTCCGTGGGCCTCTGTGGTCCGCGGGTCGGGCCGGCCCATGAAAATCACTGGATATCAAGCGTATCAACTGCCGAAATAGTTGTCATGGCAAAGTATTTTCTAGCCGCATCGAAACAAATTGTTTCGTGGGAGCCGCGCGTAAATATATCGTCGGCCACCCCTGCTCCCCTCCACTCCGCTCCCCCCCTCCCCCATTCAACTTGTCTAATGACATTTGTGTTTACGTTGGTCAAGTAGCAGTTGGGCAGTTGAGAGCAGTTAATGGACGACGATGGATGGCGAGGCAGTGCACTTTGAGATGTCGGCGCATTAATCGCCGCGCGCGCACGGGATATACGCAGCAGTTGGTGTAAATCGTCGAGTCCACTTCACCGCCCTGTGCAACAGCCTGCCACAACTGAATGAGCACTGCCTTTGACCGGACGAGGTTCATCCTGTGGTGCTGCCTGGCCGACAGGCACTTCCGTCTGTCCGCGAGCTCTAGACCGATCAACTATGTGTCTGCCACGGCGCAAGATTGTGATGTCGGATGCGCAGGAATCGAAAACACTCTTTCGTCTTCTGTGAGAACACTACTGACTCGTTCATCTTTTTTTTCGCCGCCGTGAAATATAGCACCGCCGCGCGGAATGAACGGCGAGGTGAAAAAGTCTAAAAAAACATCCGCTAGGCTAAAAAAGACGGTTAGCAATCAATCGAGATTTTAAAAAAGCACATAATTTACGGACAAAGGTTGGAGTAGACCCCAGAAGATTTGTCGCTTTGAAACACCGATATAATACGAGCATGAAACAGCGAATTCAAAATAGACAGACAATAAAGTCCAGCAGTCGCAGAGCAGGTGACCGAAAGGGAGCGTATTATAAACAGAAAAGGGCCGCAAATCTTGAACAGCTTTCAACAAGGAAGGCTGAAGATATTTGCAGTTTCGTACCCCCTTTCCATTCCAAATACGCATCAATATACTCATAATTTATTCTATCCGGAAAGGATCTTCTGCAACGTGTCTACAATTACGATGAGTCAGCCAGCGTCATTAGATTCATTCACAGACATATCTAAAATGCGCCAATGCCCTCTGCGGCGTTAAATCACTCTTCCAGCCGTTATATCCTTGTTGTACAGCGACGTAAATAACGCGTGCATACGTAAATCCGCGACATTATTGACCGAAGGGGATGTAATACACCAGGCGCTAATGCGTTTGGCGCGCCAGTGCCCGCGATTGCGCGCAGGCAGTTGCTGGCGTAAATCGTCTCCGTCCTTTCCTCCGCGTCGCGTGCCGCGCAACAGCAGCCACAACTCAATGAGTGCCGCTGACCACGCAATGGGCCGGAGGTTCCTTTATTGATCGTCGACAACTGTCGGCGGCCGCGCAGATCCAAATCGGAACGGCGGCCTTCGCCCCCCGCGGCGATCCCCGCCTTCGCTCGACCCGCCCCCAGACGACTACGACCGGCTTGTTGCAGTTGCACTTCTTTCGCGCGCGCGGCCACTCTGTTCAGTACTCTCCTTCGACGCGGCGACGACAGGGTCCGGGTACGTGACACCTTTTCACTTTATTTGTCCATTCTTCCATCAATTACTGCGCACCCGTAGGCAAATTTGTCACTTATAGTGTGATTTGTTCCAGACCGTACGTATCAATTAAATAAGAGCCAAAAAAGATATGATTTTCAATGATGTGGAATAGACAGCGTGGCACATATAATCTTTTCTCTTTTCCCTCCCTGGTTCTCCGGTTTGTCAAATTTCCTTTTCGCACACACGCAAAATTGCTGAAAATCGTTTATATTTGCTCAATCTGTCAAACATGTCATGTCTTGCGTGCAGGTCAGACCGATTACACTGCATGACAACCAAACGGACGTGGTAATCTTCCCATCATTGCAAGTAAATTTGCAGGTTGCAAGAAAGACGTCAGTGACGGGGCTCGGGCGTGCCCGGGCGCGGATCATTTTCTCCTGGTGCAATGCTTCTGTGCGCATCGTTGGTGGCGGTGGCGAGCCTCTTGGAGTCGGCTAGAGGCGCTCAATTGCCACATTCGAAGCGCAGTCCACCACCCTGCGATCAAAGATGCCGCAAAATCTTCGACAAGACCCTTCAACGTGTCAGTTACTCGTTCGATGCAATTGAGAAGATGGCTGGAAGATTGTCATATTTCGATGATCGTCTTGTCAAAGAAGTGTGCTGGTAAGTAAATTATAGGGTGGAGACGGATAAGGTATGTGGGCCCCAAAAAGTCAGGTCCACCATTTTATTATCCATCCCTGGGTTGGAGAATAGGAATTTCGTAGATTGTGTTGTGGGTAAAGGTTTGCAAGTTCACTTTGATTTAACCCATTAACAACACTGTGAGCTGTGATCGTACTTTAATATGGTGCTCCATCCGGAAAAATTTCTTTCCGCTTCCTCACATCCATCATCCATCATCATGATTGCTCTCCTGTTTTTCTGCGGATAAACTTTGTCAAGCAATAAAATGAACTTATAAGTGACTGCGACCATAATTTTTTCTTGTTATCGACTCTCCCTCTCTCTTCCTCAGAGTCTGGCTTAGTTGATACGGCAAACGTCTCAGAATACACATAGGAATTCGGAAGTGACGGTGATATCCGATTTTCTTATTGCACCGAGAGATTTGAAGACGGGGAGGACAGGCAAACTCATTTCAGCCGCATCTGGGCTTATTGATCGTTTCGAGTGATTTATTATTGAAAACGAGTCGAACGACGTTTCGTTTTCGTTTCTGGGATGGGAATTGACTTTTTCAGGAGAGCCTTCGATTTTCTTCACTGCATGGACCATTGCGATGAACCTGAGAAGGGATCTTTTCTTGAAATGCGAAATGCCCTGGAGACTTCGTGTCAGGAAAGGGCTGCAGGTTGGAACTTTTCGCTTTACTTTAGAGCACTGTTTTTCGATTGTTTCAGCTCCTTTACTAAGAAATGACAATACATTCTTTGACAACGCAAATTTTTGCAAACAATTAGCACATAAAAAGGCAATTTTAAATATGGAAACTGGGCATTCTAGAATATTTGCGAGCAGAATTTATTGCAGTATTCTGTCAGAGTTTTTCGAAATAGACAAGCGATGAAATTGGAGGAAATTTGTTCAGCACCAGTCTGGAAAAACTTTCTGACTCTTCTCTTTTCAGCAGAACGCTCCAGCTTTTCATGCATCAGTCGATATCACAACTTTCTCGAAATTCGCTGTTCGTCATATATGAACGAAGCAATTGCTCAACAAAATGTCGTCATTTTCGATGAAGATCACAGACATCTCATGTGCAGGTAAGAGAATGTTAAAAAAAATAACAGCTGTGAAGAGATACTGTCGTATATTTGCGGTCCTATGTTCAGTCGAGTTGATCAACCTAAACTCGTTCAAATTAGATTGACAGGACGCATAGCGCTCACTAAATCAATCACTTTTAACAAAAAAGTCTTTTGTCAATTGGAAAGAAATGAGGCAGACGTTCACGGAGATTCGGATGGAACCGTGACAGAATTATTCCCATTTAAAGTGACAGGGAACGAGAACCTTTCGTCCTTCAGCACAAATAAAATGAATGAGATCAGACAGGTTTTAGGCCTAACAAAACGACGCGACCTTGCAAAATTAATCCAAAATGACTGATTTGAGACGACTTTTTCATCCTTTTTCGCTCATGTCGAAAGTGGGTACAAAAACATGACGGCGAACTGAATTTTAGGGAAGTCAGTCTGCATCGTCACCTGCTGACAATGATAGATCTTTACTGCACACTTGAGTAACTTTAGATGATGTAGAGTTTTATCAAGCGAGTAGTATAGTAGTTCATCTTGAATCCTCGTCAAAAGGTCCATGGAGTCAAAAGGTCCATAGGAAGTCAATTGTCGGCGCATGAAGTAAGTTAAGCAATTAATATTTAATTAGGATGCGAAAAGGTCCATAGGTCCCAACATTTCCCCTTAACCAACTCCTTCCCAGTTCTGACGATAGAACGTGAAATGGTGTGCTGCTGCTGTAATCGTTTGAGAGAGAGCATTGTCTTTCCTTATGTCAAAAAATCAGCTTGAAAGAATCAGAAATCACAACTGTTGCGGCAGGACACCTACATCAATAATGCGATCAATGTAATTCAAAATGTCTTGATACAATGTCACAGGGGCTACTCAACTCGCTCGCGCAAAAGCAGAAGCACTCAAATCTTAGCAGCAAGCACAATTTTGAGCAGTGGGGTCAAAATTCGAAATCTGTGAAGGTTTCGGCACACTCCATTTAAATTGATGACCTAATTAGCATGATTAGTTGATGAGCTATCACTTGAATTAGCCGCTATTGATTCTATGGACCTTTTGAGTCAATGGTCCTTTCGACCGGAATCCGGTTGGAGGAGCTCTTAGAAAATTTTTCTTCCGTCTAAATTGCCTCACAGTCTCACATAAAGGCGTTATGATTTTTGCGAAATATTTATAATTATCAACTGTGGTCAATGTTCTTGGTGATGGGCGCTCGTTGGATATAACTTTTTGTAATCTTATATTCCTATTCGTACCATTCATCCGAAAACGATTTTCAATTTATGATGAGCGCTGACTGATTAACGTAATATGTCTTGTTGTCAATCAAACCTTCGAGGATGTGCACCAGTGATGGGATCGGGTCGGCCCGACCCGACTTCGGGTTGCAACCCGACGACCCGACTCGGGTTCCGGGTCGGCC
>JAQGCX010001134.1:0-12101 GCA_034700205.1 Plectus parietinus
GACCTCGGACCAGCGTTACAGGTATGCCAAGAATGCATAACAAAAACGAAGTAGGTAATTAATTAGATACCCAGGTAACTGCTTTCGGAGATGCTAACCAGGACCGGATGATGACGAGATCAACGGTGGCTTGGGTTAGAGAGCGGCCTCTTCAGGAGATACACAGGAAAATATTGGATTTGAATGAATTATGTCAATGTCTGGTACAAAACGGACCACAATTATTTCGGCCGGTGAAGAAAAAATTGCAAAGGAGAGAGAAACTGACCGTTAAATCGAATTAAAATTACCATGGGCAGAAAACGGCCGGTAAAACCAAAGATCATATGTCTGTCAAACTAACGAATAACAATTAAAGAAAATTTAAAAAACCGCTAAAAATTAAGAAATACAGCTAATTAAATTCAAAAGAAATTCAGACACAATAATTAGCGCTACCATTTAAGTAAACATTTGCAAGATTAGGCTCATTCTTTGTGGTCTTGAGAGTCTGACCATGCGTGCGCGAAAAGCTTTTTACGGTGTTTTTACCGGCCGAAATAATTATCGTCCGATTTTAATATGCAATTTTTTCGGGCCGCCTTCGGCGGGCGAAGGGGGCGTTATCGCCCTTTTTGCCCACTTCGGTCAGGGTTGGGCCCCTCCCAACCGCCCCCCAAGAACACCTATGGCCCCTCCCTCCCCTGTTTTCCCACCCCAACACGCCGCCCGCCCCAAACAACCAGAATCGATTTTATGTCGAAAAATTAGCATTTGCAGGATTAATTACGAACCAGAAACATTCCGTTGATGAAATTTTGTGTGAGAAGATTAAATTCTGCTTTCTTCAACTTGGACGAAGTGAATGTCCCATTTTCCGGGTTTTTCATTTTTCGTATGCGGACGGCTGTGCTGACGTTGACGACGACGAAAATGATGGTCATAATAGATGTGTAGACCTAAAAAAGCGCAACATCTTGACTAATAACTGAATTTGATGTGTACTAGATGAAGATGTGTAACTGTGGGGTGGTCTGATGGCGAGTCAAGAGCAGAGGTGGGTGAAGGGATTATGTAACTCCCCAGAGAGGGTCGCCAACCTGCTACCCCTCGGCTGTGGGGGGTTGGCTAACGTATTGGTCATGTAGTGAGGAAATTTTTTTTGAGGTCTACATTAGATATCATGAAGTTGTTTGTGCATGTGAAGGGTTATGAAACCACCACCGAACAGATTGCCAACCCCCCACAGACCTTTGACCTGCCCACCTCTGGTCAAGAGGTAGCTGATTCCGTTTCCTGGCTAGGCCAGCCCCTCCCCCCCCCCCCCGGGGTCGTACCCACCGGCGGGGTCGTTCTCCCCCACTGACCTCAGACCTCCACTATTATAAACGTCATACAACAATTACATAGTCGATCTTTTGGTTTTTTTGACCATCCCCGCGCGTAGTCAAAGGCTACAGACTCCACTCAAATTCGCAGTTGATTACGTTGGAAAACGACGTAGCCAACGTCCGCCACCGGTAAAAAATTCATATTCAAAGCTGAACAGAAAGTATTGCACGTCATAATTTCTTTTTAAAAAGTTACTCCCAACAACAAGTTTTCAGCATTTAAAAGCACCTGAAGCAATACAAAATAGTGACCTTGTCATTCAATGAGTACAATGTTCCGATAGCGTCGTTTGAGAATGCGTAGCCATAATATTCGTCGTAGAAAGCGATAACAGGCGTATCATTGCTGAACAATCCCTTGATAAGAAACGGACTGTTGATGTATCCAGTGAGCACAATTGGTAGCCCGATGCAAGCAGACAACGCAACGTTTTGGAAATACTGTCCGATCGCAGCGTACTCGACTACAGCGATATAACGGCTGACCGAAATGAGCATCATAAACGCGATCGCTGAATGCCATGCGATCCCTTCAATGTAGATTGCAATGTGATTCAGCCATTTTGCTCGCCACTTGGTCAGCAGACGAATGCCTAATGAATATGAACAGGCATGGATACTATTTTACTTGGGGACAATGTTTATTGTAGCAGCAAAAATTATATGAGACACTGCTGGAAATTTGACTCTGACATCTGACCCAAAAAAATTTCCCATGTCCGAAACATAAAATGTCACATATATATATACCTTATATCTGACCTGACACTGAAAAAATTATGTCTGGCAAGGAAACTGACATGAAAATTTAGACCCCGGGGGGATTCCAAAATCCCATTCTATCCAGTGCTTGTCCAAAATTTTTTTTCACCGTTATGTGGCGAAAACATTCTATCCCTCAACCTTTTAGCATCCCGGGGGATCTGGACCCCTGGAGGGAGGATATCCCACCATCCGTGCCCACCTCTGGACGGGCCATGTGGCTAAGTCGAGGTGGGCATCTAACTGAAATCTGAAAGTAGGAAGCATTCCCGCTTACAAGAATTAGCAAACAAACCCGGATATATTGCCAAACTGAAAAGTCCAAATGCATCGATGATAGCTAAGGCTGCCATTAAAGTGTATGTCGGTGACCGAAGCTGTTTTTCTTTGAGCATGAAAAATGCAGTTCCCAATTGAATGATGATACCAATCGATCCCAAGGACAGGTAGAAAATAGCAACTCCAGCGGCGAAATCCATTGATTTTCGAATATGAGCGCAGATCCTTAAAGCAACACATTTCTCATACCGGTCTATTATTTTTTCATTACCAATTTTATTACTCCAAAACCCCATCCTATCCAGTGCTTGTTCAAAAATTTTTTTCGCCACTACGTGGCAAAAACTTTCCATCCCACCCCAATCTTTTGGCATCCCGGGGGATCGGGACCCCTGGAGGGGAGGATATCCCCATCCCCCCGTGCCCACTTCTGCTTGAGACCAAGCAGAAGATTAAGCATGCGCGGCGTACTTCACATGGTTAAACAGTCGTGCTGATTTGAGTGTTACAGTTTTGCTGACTTAGTCACTCCGTTGAGATAAACTGAGCAAACCACCTATATCGTTTGATTTTCTCTTTGCAAAAATATTGTCACTAAAGCAAAAAATTAGGTTTACAATCGAAGATTGGTGAATAAAAAGTAAAAATTAGCCGTGCACAAGTTTGTAGAGATTGTCAATTCCAACTTGTATACCGTAAGCTATTTATAGAACGCGCTTCAAGTGACGGAAGAAAAATTATAATAATTTAAAATTATCAATAAATAAAAATACGCATTATAAAAAAATCAGGGCCAGCGGGGCCGGAATTCATGAGAAAAAAGTGTTAAAAAATATCGCGAGTTCTGTGCACAAAGTGCTAATTTTCAATGATATTATTTGCAAATTTTGATCAACCTTTGTGAAAAACATGAAATTTGAAAAACCATTTTATCTAGTGCTAGTCTGGGGCTTGCATAAAGGACTTCAATTTACAGTTACGTTTTACAATTGTAATCTGCAAGTGTGGGTACATAAAGCGCGCGCGCTTGCAAATTGCGGACTAGAAAACGCAAAAAGCGATATGCGCAATCGATTCAGGACCCACGAAAAATCCTAGTGGTCATTTTCAGCATGATTGGACCGTGAGAACTATGTTATCTGAAAAATTTGACAAAAAAGTGTGACGAACGACGCAGGAAGTATAACTATGCCTAAAGGCATAGAAAAAAGCAAGTCCCGCACTTGCGTTTTCTAGTCCGCAATTTGCAAGCGCGCGCGCTTTATGTACCCACGCTTGCAGATAACAATTGTAAAACGCAACTGTAAATTACAAGTTTTTTATGAAATAGGCCCCTGTACTACGGCCTGAAATGTAGTTAAAAACTCAGTTAAACTTCGGTATTAACTACGTTCTTTTTAAGATAGTTATTTTTTGCCCCAATACCTGACCTGGGTTATCTGACCTGAGTTTCTTTTTAGAAACCCAGGTATTAACTAAGGTAACTCAAGTATTCTTCAAAAACAGCGTTCTTTATGGCAAAAAATAATTTGACGTAGTTATTATTTGGACTACCTGACCTGAGTTTCATTTTCCCAAAGCACAGCTGTGATTACAAGTTGACAGACTCATTGTTTTTACAAACCTCTAAAATCGCCCAGTTCCTTTGAAAATTCTATGAAATCGGTGTGAGATATACGTGCAACCAATTTCGCTTCCATCAGTTGAGTAATTCCAATAAATGGGGCGTTTTTGACTGTATAATACGAAGAATCTTCGGGCATCAGCACAAAATAGGCATGATGGTCGCTTAGAGTGTACAGCATCCATTTGGAATCGAAAAGAATATCGATTGGGGCGAAATTGTCGTGAAAACAGACAAAATCGCAGTCTCTGGCCACATCGGCCACATTGAAACGTCCACGACCGATAATGTTAAGAATCTCACACGGCTGTTTGGTTTGCAGAAGAAATTGACGAAACAGAGCGAATATGTAGCTTTCTGTTTCCAGCAGAATTCGCATCAGACGGAAGAGCAGGTAGAACAGAGGATTCATATGGAAGAATGTTTACCACCAGCTCTAATCTCAGAGATCCTGCAGTAAAAGTAGTAAAGACATGCAATACTGATTCCTACAACCAACCACGCAAAAAACTTTAATCAGAATGATTATCCTTCCCCTCTACAAAAGTTCACTGAAGTACAGTCGCAGAGGCCACAGGATATGGGTAGGGGGCATCTTTTGTTTGAATGGGATAGGAATCAAACAGAGTGGGTGTAACGGTGAGAGGAGCCACCCTTTAGGTCGATATTTGGGGAGCTCTTTTCACTGGGCTGGGCACGTTTCCCAGCTGTTCCCCACAGCGCTGATCCTGCGAAGAAGCGTGATGAGGTCCCTCAAAAGGACACTGGCGGTTGGATGCTGCCATCTGCTGCGACTGCGCAGTCTTTGAAATCTGGGTCGATTTGATTAAAAGGCAGGAGGCTGATATCGACATTCATTGAACAGGACCCTCGGGAGCTTAGCTGTACGAACACCATCAAATAATGCACGATCTAACAAGCAGCGACATGCTGGACTTCAAAGCACATTATTAATCGAATTTGCTTCTAATGGCTGGATAGAAAGGCGGGGATTGGCGCAGACCGAACCGACCCAAAAATTATTCATCATCTGCTGATTCCAAGCAAATTATAACGTCAGCGTAAGGCTGAGTCGAAATTAATCGAAATAATGAGAAAGCAGCCGAAGCGCAGAGCTCAACGCATCAGAAAACAGTGCGGCTGCACTGGCGGTCTAGATTCGATGAGGTAGTCGGTCGGGGCAAACAGGTGCGAGTGAACATCAATGTAAACACGCCAGCAGCCAGAGAGCACAGCTTCTAAGTGTCGGCATACGGCAGACGTCTCTGCTATTTTCGCTTTTATCTGATCCGGTCTCCATCTTCTCGAACGAGCAATCTTCGTACAGCTATGTTCGATGATTGATGTTTAAAATCCAATTAATTATGTTCCGATTAGGGGATATTGTCATTTAATGCTGCTTCCCAAAGATGAAAGACGTTATATTATATCTGAACTGGTTTTTTCTTGTTTCTGAATAATATTCAGTTTCGTTGAGCCTAACAGCATACACAAGCAAAAAACTGCAGTTTGAGCAGTTAGATACTCAAAAGTGTTTTATTGTCGAGTCGAGCAGAAGACGGTGAGAGCCGAAATTGCAAAAAACACACACACTTCACTGTTGCTCAAAATATACACCTGATCTGATGATGTGGCATTAATGATGGACGGAGACCCACATTCTAACAAAGATTAGACTCGAACACTGATTTGACAAGTCAGATTCTGAATCGTCGCACGATATTTTCTTCGCTGCAAGAAGCGTAAATGTACTGCTCATCCGCGTCCAAGCTGACCCATTGGCCAGGCTGCACAGTGCCGACCATTCCGCTCATGAGCCACTGTTCATTGACCTTAGCGAAACGCCAAATCGATCCCGCCTTGTAGTCGTAGACAACAATATTGTCTGGGTCCAACGAACCAACCGCCCAAGGTTCTTGCACTCGTTCTGGTTCCGCATTCAGCACCGTTTCCTCCGATACGAAGTTGTCGCCTTGGTCGAATCTGAGTTTGGCGATGTGCCAGTTTTTCTCATTTCTCCACGCTGCGAGAATGATATCGTAACTTCCATCAGATCTGTTGATGACGTGGGGATGCTCCAAGTCACCTTCTCTTTCTAGCAGTAAGCCCCATGTTCTGGAAATGAAATTTTCATGTTTCACTGTTCATTTATGTCACACTGGCAATGTTTCTTTCAGATGACGATTTTGTTATAGTTAATTGCAGGTCCGGATTATCAAAAAAAAGGGCCGGTGGGGCACTCTCCAAAAAGAGGGCCGATATCTGTCAAGTTTTTGGTGAAAATTCAAGTTATTTGAATTTTTGTCCAAAAATTAGATTACGGTAAGCAAATTTATGCAAATTTTCAGGTACTTTATACAATTTTTTTTGGGTATGGTATGTTAACCCGAATACACCTCTGGTCTCATTGGTCAAATGTCGGCCCCATTGGCCACATAGTGCGATAAGTTTTTACCACCTTTCTTTCAGCCCCTCTTTGACCTTCAGGGCCGGGCCGATTTGGATTGCTTGGGGCCCAGGGCCGTGGGCACGTGCCCCAAGTGCCCCCACTATAATCCGGCCCTGAGTCTGTTCCGCCAAGCGTCGGCCGAGCGCCCGACCGACAGTTCGCAGCCGCAGTGGTGGTCGTGCTCGGACATGCGCTCGTCCAAGTCGGTGAGCAGCGCCAAGTGGTCGGTCGAGCCGCCGCCCTGGCCGATGCAGTCGGTGGAGCCGGCGATGGACAGCGCGGTCGTGCGACGGAAGAAACCACAGGAACGCGAGGACGACACGCTCTGCGATGTCCTGTACATGATGCCCGACATCGACTTCTCGCCGCCCCCGAACACCGTCAAGACCGTCGAAACTCGTGACCCGTTTTAGGGATGTTCGGATTGATTGGGGCGTGGTTTGTTTGCAAGCACGAAGTCTACGACGACCTTATGTGCTTTGAAGCTGACTGACTTTAACTAGTGCGTATTACGAGAAATAAAACGAAACGCTTATTTAGCAACCGTTCAAATAGACCACGAATCCGATTAACAGCTGCAATGGAGCTTTTGCCAACAAGGGTTCGTTGAAAGAGCAATGAGATGTGGACAAAGCGATCGAACGTCTTTGGTTCGGTAAAGCGCTGCTGTTTCGCTATGCGACGTGTTGTGATTGTAGCTGTTTTTTGCTGTTTTGTGGAAGTGCTTTACTTCAGCGCTCTGCTTTCAGTAGATCATGCATGGTATGACAAAGAGTGCACCCTAAGAATGTATAAAACAGTGGTGTCCACAGGCCGGAATACGGTACTTCGTTGTCCGGATTTTGGCTGAAAATTCAAAAATTCACAGGGGGACCCTTACCTTTTCTTCGGCGGCGAGGGAGGGAGGAGTCGAGGTCAGGCAAGGGGGCTGTGTGTAGCTAGCCCTCTTTGCTTACAGGTATGAGTAAATAACAGTCCGAATTCGAATCCTGCAAACGCCACCCATCACACATCTTATGCAATTTGTCTGCATTTCAGCAGCAAAGAAGGCATCAAACAATACTATGAAATCTGGACCGTTACCATCAAAATTCTGTCTAAGAACTCGTGGAAAAGACAACATAAATCATATTATTTTGTTTTGTTTGTTTTGTTTTTCTTAGTTTTTTTTTAGTTAGTTTTGTTAGTAAGTTTCTGTCTTATGATAGGTTTGGACAAACAGAAATCAGTTTTGTTTTTTGGTCCATTGAAAGCAAATCAAGCACATTTCTGCCAGAAATAGTCAATTTCTTCACGCTCTCTAGACAGTATTGTTCAGTGAAACACGTGACATGTTTGATAAGCGAACTTTCGAGGTTCGAATTGAAAAATTCATTGAAACTGATCCATTCAGCACCAGTGTCTTTGATCATACATTCCAGCCAACTGTTATGACGCTCGCTTGAATTATGATTGTGGTTTAGAAAATAGGTTGCCAAGGGAAACATCAAGTACTTACAACGCAATCCAACACGTGGATTGTGGGAAACTCTATAACAATCTCTGAGCACCAAACGCTTTAAATTGCAAGTTATGTGAGAAAATGCATGATATGTTTCTCGAGTTTCCAAGAAACGAAGTGTTTCTGAGTGTTTGACCACTAAATCAATGAATTCTTGATTTATCACGACTTGATTTGTCCAATTGTCAACATACTTCACAAGTACTAAGCGCGCAGACTTCAGCAGACGAGTACATATTTTTAATCGTATTGGCGTACTACTCAAGTGTTTGAAGTCAGCTTTTTCGTGTAAAGAGAGCTTTCGGATGCAACATCTTGCTAACTTGATATGAAATTCGATGCAATGAATAACGTTACTAGCGTATGCATCGGCCACTATTGCCAAATCATCTTCGAATTTTTGCAGCGATATTTTTGGTTTAATGCCGTTAACGCTAAACTGATTTTTTTTCTCTTCGGAAATGATCAAGGTTTGGTTGCCAATACCAACAATGGCAGTTGCTACACTTTTGCACAGAAGTTGAAATGTCGCGACAGCTGGGACGCCTTTGGTTAGTAATACAGAATGCATTATCTGACGTAATATATCGTCCGATAAGCTTACATCAGCTTTGCGCTGTTTGGCTTTCAATTTTCTCAGATTATCGATTTTTTGTTCCATCGAAGCAGAGTGAAACTTTATTTCTTCTTCAGCATCGGCAATCAATTTTTGCAAGGTTTCCAGATGCCTTTTCTTTGCTGAAATAAAAAAATTGGCACAATATTGCCTAAATAGCAGAGATATTTTGTAATATTTTCGATAAAGAGCTTTCCCACATCACGCTGAAGCTGAAGATTAACATACCTGTAACTGGGGTCCTAGGTCAGGTGTAGGAAGCGGTGACCAGGGGATGGGGGGAGAAATCGCCAAAAAAATTTTTCGATACGATGTGCGAAAATAGTTTTTATCGCCGAAGGTCCATTCTATCCTGCGCTTACCCGGTCTGGTCCGAAGGGGGGGGGGTGTCCCAGCAGAGGTCCAGTTGGAGTTTGGACCTGACGAGAGGGGGGTAACACCGGCAAGACCCAAGCTGGTTACAAGTATGAGTATCAACAATCGGATTGGAATCGGGAAGGTAGCCCAGTCACCGAACTGCAACTACAGAACCCATTCCCATCCCTTCCCTTCCCTTCCCTTCCCTTTCCACCTGGAAACTGTACGGGGCTGAAGGGGTGTTTGACTACTGAATTACTTGTGTTGTCTTTCTGAGTAAATTGATCTTGCACTTTTTTGTTAAGATGAGGAAAGTTAAAATTTGCCACATGAATTGGTACGTTATCCATTAACGGTCAAAGCGATCAGTTTTAAATCGCAACACACGTTTCACACAAATACCAGATTTTTCCGAATATAAGAACCCCCCGAATAGAAGACCCGCTCTTATATTTGGTTCTGGATTTTACCAGACCAAAGGGGTATTTTCCCAATCGAAGACCCCTTTCTCATATTAGGATAAAACTGGTATGCATTTTTCCACACGCGCTATTTTTACATTGTCGAGCGAACTAACTTACCCTTAGTTTCTGCATTCGATAAATCATCCCTTGCTTCTCTTTTCCGCGAACTCGTTTCAGACATTATGTGAATTTCGAGACCAAATTTTGCACTTTGCAGTAGCCACAGACAAACAAGCAAAACAACAAGCAGTTAGTTTGCTATGCAAAGCGATAAATCAGAAGTACAGCTGCAACGCAAAAAAACTTTAATTGTGACAGGTATAGTTGTACTACGAATGACCCAAACCTATGAGTGGCGGTAGCCATTCCAAAACGAATTATCATCATCATCATCTTTTTTTACTGATATGAACGTTTCCAAATATTGAAAACACTGTACAGCTCTCAGCAGGAGCGAATTGTCGATGAGGCTATAGAGGCTATAGCTTCCGACCTCCACCTGCCTAAGGTTGTCAAATTTCAAAAAATGCCAAAATAGTAGATCTTATGCAAATTTAAATATGCAAATTTTTCATACTCTAATTTTAAATAAAGTAAATTTTGATTTGCAAATTTTTTAACGCAGATTTTTAACACTGCTGAAGCGGATCATGGGCATTGGTGGCCCGATTACAAAATGGCTGGGGATCCCCTATGCGACGCAAAGCGTCGCACGTGCCAAATCGGCTGAGAGTCCTGGGGCGTGCTTAAGCGCCCCTGGGCCCACCGCAGGCGAAAACTTTGAGTAATTTGGTGCATTTTGAGCGATTTAGTGCACAAAAAATTGACAAAGCAGTAGAAGCAGTATAATGGGGTCCAAAGTAGTAGTTTTTGTCTACTGCTCAGCAGTAGACAAAAACGGTAGATCCACCTCAAAACAGTAGACTACTGCTTAAAGCAGTAGATCTGCAACCCTACACCTGCCCTGTTACTAAAGGGGGGGGACCGTTGTAGCCCTCACCATAAAGTGAGAGCCCCAAGTTTTACTCTAGTTCATGAGGTCCCCGGCCACCAGCACCCATGATCCGCAATTGGTTATCAGATAATATGTTTAGATACGACTACCTTCCTGGCAGCAAGATGATTCTGGTCGTTGAAGGCGCGCGCGAGTGGTGAGATCGGGCATAGACAAATATGGAACAACTGATTTCGGTCAGGACCAGTGTTAATTATGACGTCACATATGTATGACTAGTCAGATAAAATTATACATAACTCTGATGTCAGAGTCAGGTCATATATAACTTTTCGAGTCATAATTAACATTGGTCAGAGCTGGATAAAGAGCTCGGGGGCTGGAAGAAAACTTGAGAGGACCAAATTATTATGGGATTCTTGGGACCTGGGTACGATGGACATTTAAATGTTTACTTACCGCCTGTGATTTCGTCAATTTGGTCATCCAAGCAAACAATGGATGAGGAGGTAATACCCCAACTGCATTTGAGGTGGGGAAAAATGTAGCACGCATTTAAAAAATGCACGGGGATGGGATGGTATTGGCTACCCCCAACGAAAAATGTGCGATCTATCAGTCAGTGCTGTACCAGATTTCATTAGGAAACTATATATGTGGTTGGTGCACCGGGACCAGTACCGAAATTGTCGGTGCACCGACACACTGGACCGGGACCGGGACCGGGACCGGGACCGGGACCGGGACCGGGACCGAGACTGATTCAATGGAAATTAGCTGGACCGATTACTGGACCGGGACCGATTCCGACCTGGGCCGACGCATTTATAGAAGAAACAAGGAAGCCGTCGGAGGGCTATAGCAAGCACAATCAGGGGTGTAGCCAGCAGTGTTGAACATCTTTGAACCGCACCGCAAACCGCGGTTTGCGGTGCAGTTGCGGTTTGAAAAAATGTTTGCAGTGCGGTTTGCGGTGCGGTTGCGGTTTCGAAAAAGCTTGCGGTGCGGTACGGTTTGCGGTGCGGTTTAAACATGTTCAACACTGATGCATACATCTTTGAATTATCGGATGTCAGTTTCAATATAGAAATGTACCGTATCTTCTCAAGAGTTAATGGCGCTGTGCCACTATTGCTGCGTTTGCCACTATTATTTAAACTTCGTCAGATCCTATGTCACTATTTCTACATGTGCCACAATTTCCGTAAATACGGTATTTTTGTTATAGTATCTTCATGCCTTCAAGTGCTGCATTAATACAATAATGTTTGTTACTCCAAATCTGGATATGACATTCTTTTTGGTCCTTCCCGTTTCGATTATTTGAACTGAAGTTTGTAGCGTAACGAAAGTATTTTTTAATGGATGGAAAATTTCGCTGTTTAGCTATTTTTTTATCAACGAATCTAAACTGTCAACAACGACAATTTGATCTTGAATGCCAGTGTTTTTGTTAAGGAATGCTTTTAATTCTCGTGCATGATAATAATTCGACGATATACACATACGGCGATCGGGATATTTTTCAGCCATTCTCAGGGCTTTTATTTGCAAAACCAGAGTCTTCCCGGAGCCAGGAGGTCCGTATATTATTTGACAGTGATCTGTTGATTGTAATGCCATAAGTTGCTCTCCGTTGAGCACGAATTTGTTGGTATTGTTGGTACTAGGACTTCGGTAGCTAACGACATTATCTGACGAGCCTTCGTTTTCCAACTGCAGTT
>JAQGCX010001135.1:0-12100 GCA_034700205.1 Plectus parietinus
TTTCATGATTTTTTGAATATTTTTTTTAAGGCGTTCTCAAGTCTAAAAGAAATTTGGCCTTTTATATGCATTTGAGGTCATAGATTTCGAAAATCACATTAGTTTCTGTCAATTCAGTTCAGAAATGGTCAAAAAATGCTTGGAAGTAGAGGGTTGGCCAGGATGTGCAGGTCATTTAACTCAAAAACTTGAAATGGATTTGTTTATTTTCTTGATCAACATGTGCACCTTTACCAATAATGCATACGAATCGAATCCATTCAAAGTTTTTGAGTTGAATGACCTGCACATCCAGACTAGCCATCTACTTCCAAGTAGTTTTCGAACATTTTTAAGTCAAATTGACAAAAACTAATATAATTTTCGAAATCTACGGCCACAAATGCATATAAAAAGCCAAACTTGTATTTTAACTTGGGAACCGATTTAAAGCAGTCAAAAGCGTTTGTATATTTGGAAAGCTTCTCGCTTTCGGCATTCAGTTAAAATTATTTTTCAGCGAGAAATGAATGCGCGGACGGTTCGGCGCAATGTCACAAGCATGCCATATGCAAAGACAAGACCCCAGGATATGATTGCATTTGCAGGGAGCCGTTTACAGGAGATGGCAAGATTAACTGCACAAGTCAGTTGACATATTGCACTGTTACCACTTTCAGCATTTCATTTTTGTTTAAAGCAATAAGTAGTTCCAATCATGCCCAACCCAATAACTTTTCTTTTTATCAACCCTTTTGGACTGCTAGGCAGTGACAATGAAACAGAACAAAAGCCCTTGAAAGGACCTAGAAAACTGCACTCGTCTCTCCCATGCAAAGTGAACGATTTATTTTTAGAGGATAATTACTGCAAGAGAGCCAACTCGCATCACAACGATTGCCCCACAGAATCAATCTGCAGTATGCTTGATGAACCTTACAAAGAACACTGGGTCACTTGCAATTGCACTCAAATAGGTTTCCTATTTGACAAGGACACAAGGCATTGCGAAGGTCACCAAAACTCACACCAATAATATTTATTTTACATTGCGTATTATTTAAGATGTCGATGAATGCAAGAATACAACAAACCCAGCCTGCCCGACAAAGCCCGACGGTGTGAAATGTGAGAACACTCAAGGAAGTTACAGATGCATTTGTCCCAGTGGCTACATATACAGAAAGCATTTGAACAAATGCGAAGGTACGATTATCAAAGAATTGCATCAATAAAGAATCTCTATTTCAGATATCGACGAGTGCCCAACAATTGGTCAACAAACTTGCGGTCAGTACGGCAAGTGCAGAAACACTGAAGGCAGTTTCGAATGCGACTGCTTCAAGGGCTTCGAGAATAGATCTGGCAGCAAAACTTGCGTTGGTACGTTTCGATCGAAAAAATAGAAAAGCTACTTGAAATACTGTTTTGCGCAATGGTACTATCCCTGAATATAATTTCGGCGGTACAGCGATAGCGATGGGAAATTTCATAAAACGACTACGGTAATTAATTATAGATACAAATGAATGTGAGAAAAAAACTGACGATTGCGACAAGGCAACAACTGTCTGCCGAAACACAATCGGCAGTTACGTATGCGATTGCAGCAAAAAAGGCTATCTTATGATTCCCGGCACAAAGAACAAATGTGAAGGTGAGCTGGAATAATACAGTCGAACCCGGATAAGTGCACATTTGGTATATCAATTGTTAGAGCACACACTACCACGCAAGTAGGCTACGTAGCTCTGCGTAGTCAGCTCTCATGTTAGCGTGTGCTCAAACAATTGATACACCGAATATGCACTTATCCGGGTTCCACTGTACAGAATATTTGAAAGAATCTGGCAGTAATACTGGATTTTTTTGCAGACCAGAATGAATGTTTGGATGGAAACAACAACTGCATGAAACCGTCGCAGCTTTGTCACAACTTGGATGGAGGATTCATGTGTAATTGCAGCAACGGCTACATAACCAAGGGTGAACGGTGCATTCCTGCCAGCGACTGCCCCGACAAAAACTTCGAATGTGGAGCCAATGCGTTCTGCTCCATGCGTCCCAAACGAGACAATCCCAGCAAGAAAGTAGAGAATTGCATCTGTCAAGATGGCTATTATGTGAGTTACTTGTGTCAATCATCTTGTCCAAAATCAACTAAGTATGTTATGTTTACGCTTTCTCTGAGGAATGAGTCCACAAGAGGAATGAGTCCACAAGAAAATTACATTTGAGGAATGAGTCCACAAGAAAATTACTGCAAAATACTTTGCTGTCTTTATGTTAACTCTTGTTAGCACATCATTTTACAAAAAAATTACTGCAAAATACTTTGCTGTCTTTATGTTAACTCTTGTTAGCACATCACTCTTGTTAAGCACATCATTTTTTCTTCTACTGATCATTATTCTGATTTTGTGGTTTTAAAAAACTTGAAATTTAGGGAGAAGACCCGAAAATGCGTTGCGACCAAGTGAACGAATGCAAGAATGACCACCAATGTCCAGCGAATTCGAAATGCGTTGGATCACAAGCTGTTGATGGGAAAACGGCCCATTACTACCAGTGCATCTGCGATCAGTTCTACAGAAAGAAAGGCGCGCAATGTGAACCACGAGACATGTGCAGAGAAAATCCAGGAGTGTGTGGCGAGAGCGCTATTTGTGTGAGAAAGGCAAGTAGTATCGAGTTTTTACTCAAAAAAATCCACTGGGGCGCAATGTCGCTTGATGCGCGCGAAGCGTACTGTATTTATTCACTGTCCATTTGCTTTGCGTGCTCCATGTGATCTAGCGCTACTGTATTTTTTAAAATCGCACACGGACAAAATAGCTACTGTCACCGCTTTTTAGAACCCTGGCTACTCATGTGTTTGCCCCCACGGACATGAGAAAACACATGAAGGCGAAGAGAAGAAGGCCAAATGCGAGCCTTTGACGTGTGCCAAGGTGGGCAAGACCAAATGCCACGTAGACGCCGTGTGCATTGACGACAGGACGTCCGGCGGCTTCATGTGCAAGTGCAAAGACGGCTTCACTGGCGCCGGCACGATTGAACAAGGCTGCACTCTGGTACGTTCGAAAAATCAGACATGAGCGCTAATGTACTATTACAATTTGTCCACTTAGTGATGAAATTACTTGAAGGTTTATACGAGTTTAATGCCCATCGAAGAGCAATTACCATCTCTTATGGAGATTCCGCAAATTTGTGGTTTGCAGATCGACCAGTGCAATGACTACCATCCGTGCAGTCAGTACGCGACTTGCGTCAACGAACCTCGCGCCAGCTTCACATGCACATGCAAAGTTGGCTACACTGGCAACGGCACACATTGCATCGGTCAGTGTAGTGAAATAGTAACATCAACAAATAGGGAAAACACACTGACGTATCAAATCAAAAGATTCGTTCTGCAGGAACTTATATACCGTATTTTAAGAATTAGTGACCCAGGGTCCAGGGGGTTTGAAATAATATTGACCCACGCAGAAACAGTGACCCCTGGGTCACTATTTCTGTACTGGGAAAGGTAAAATTGCCCCAACGACCCAATATGCGTTCAGCACATGCTTAACGCACGCTTCAGGTATTCAATTTCATCGTTCTTTCATTTTTCTGTGAACAAAAAGTCAAATAATATGCGCTTTTGACAAGAATTTATTCAAAAATATTCCTTTTTCTTGAATTTTTGTCACTGATATTCAATCATTCATAGGTTGAAACAATAGTGACCCAGGGTCACTAATTCTGAAAACAGTAGACTAGTGTTGAAGGCAGTATTAAAAATGTAGTTTCTGAAGCAATGATTATCGACTGCAGACGTCAACGAATGCGAAACAATGAAGAATAGCGCGTGTGACAAGAATGCGGACTGCCACAACACCCAGGGCAGCTACCGTTGCACATGTCACAAAGGTTTCGATGGAAACGGCGCTCCCGGCCAGTGCCACGGTTAGTATATCAAATTCTTCACGGCGTGACCTGAAATCGTTCATCGATGAGCGTACATTTAGACATCAATGAATGTTTGGATCCGCAGCTGTGCAAATGCGATTCAGTGTCGACTATCTGTGAGAACACGATCGGATCCTACAAATGCGTCTGCAAGCCTGGTTACGAAAAAAGTCCCGATAACGAACACGCTTGCACAGGTCCGTCTGCAAAATTTTGTTGCACTTGAAATAGTCGAAAATTTACGATTTTTAATTTCTTAATCTAATGATCTAATCGATGACAGATTGAGCCATCATTTTTTGCAAGATTACGAGGTACTTGGAATTACGTAGCTTTGAGTGACTTCATGTAGGATTCAACGAAATAGTGTAGCTCGTCTATTTTGTCATTTCTGTGCGATGGTTCATTGATCATTGCAGACATTAACGAATGTCTTGACCCGAAAACGAAGCTACCGTCGAAGGAGAAATGCGGTATTCATCGGTGCCACAACCTACCAGGAGATTATCGATGCGAATGTTTGAGCGGATACCGTTCCACTGACAATGGTCATAAATGCATTGGTAAGAACAGTTATTCTATTCATATGAAGTCGAGTTAAGTTTTCTGTTGAATAAAATGAGAGCTACAGTACATTGACTTAATATGCAATTTGCAGTTTTCTGACCGATATTTGCAGATGTCGATGAATGTCTACAACGGCCGTGCGGTGTGAACGCCGATTGTTTCAACACCGAGGGGTCCTTTACGTGTACTTGCAAAGTTGGTTATACAGGTACATAAACTGACTCATTTATAAAATCGCTGATATTAATATATATATATTAATAAGGAGCATTTGATTACGGTACGATTACCGCTTTTTCGACAAGCGCACGCTTTTCTGATTATTCTTGAAAAAAACGTTCCACAAAAAAGAAGCGAACAGTTACGAGTTACGACAAAAACTTTTTCAGGAGACGGAATCCTAAAATGTGATCCAGTTGACCTATGTGGAAGTCCAGACAGAAATAAGTGCGACAAAAAAACGACTACCTGTGTTCAGCTACCGCATTCCATTAAGTATCGTTGCGATTGTATCACTGGATTTGAGCCTCCTGAAAGAAAAGCTGCGGATATCCACTACAGTTGCAAAGGTATGAAAATTATCGTATCGGGTGTTCTTTTGTGCACCGACGAATGAGTATGTGAAAAACATCACTAAACTGTAGCATGCTTGTCTTAATAACATTTGGGAGCAATAGATAACATTTACCATAAAACGGCATCTTTCAATATTCTGCGATATTTCAGACATAAATGAATGTCTGAATGGACAAGCGAAGTACGATCCGAGGACTGAAGTATGCAACAATACGATTGGATCATACATCATTACCTGCAAAGAAGGGTTGGAAAGAAAAGCAACAACTCACAAATGCGAGGACATAGATGAATGCTCGCAGGACGCAGGATACGTGGAGACCGTGCAAAAGGTCAAAGAAATGATAGCAGGGAAAAAACCGTTTCCAAAGGAATGGCAAAAATACTTTGTCAAGCCTGCCAATGCGACCAGCGCTTATGGACTCTGTTATAACAAAGCAATGGAGTATCCAGCAGGAGCATGGAGATGGACCAATTCGAAAACGAAGGACGACCCTCTTCCATGGTGCGAAAACACTGCGTGGGATCAAAAAGCCAGATACTTTGAGAAATGGCGAGGATTTGAATGCACTTGTCCTCCTGGTGATACTCGATCTATCAACGCGAATCAGGAAATGTTCTGGAAAAACAGTCCCGCAATAGCCAGGCAGAAAAACGAAGATTCCTTCCATTGTAAAGGTAATTTATTTTATGTTGCCATTTGTTAACTCTGATCAAAGATATTTCTTTGTCTTCTCTTCCTTTATCGGCACGTACGTAAACTGTACTTTTCAAGGACAAATATTACATAAATTCGTATTTCATTACCAATCGAGTAGGACAAGAAATCGATAAGCAAATTGCCGAGCGAGACAGGGAGGTCGCAAAGCGGACGACTATTCAAAATTTATGTTTGTGTACTTCATGTCTGGCGTCACAATTTCAGTCTTATAGTGGCAGGAAAAATAGACTCTCCTTCAGCTCAGTCACAGGGGCAGAGAATATTTAGGGCTTCTAATATTAGTTTGGTAGCTGCTTCTAAGATATAAATTGTTGCCGCATTGTATAAAAGCCAACACCAAATAATGCGTGATTTCAGGAAGTGATCCCTGTCGAGGCTTCGACTGTTCTGCAAAAGCTGTGGACCACGACGGTGGCGAAGGGAAGATTTGTGTCGTGGAACACAACTCAGGAAATTGCGTTTGCGACAGTGCCAATGGTTGGCGAACGATGTCCAACTTGAAATCGACGGGCACGTATTGCAGCAGTGAGTATTTTTCAGTAAAGATCACATAATGATTTCATTTTGAAGTTGAATAATATTTCGCCGTTATTTCAAACATAAGTGAACAAAATTACCGGTATGTGATAGATAATATGCTGATTATGATCCCATCTTCTGCTCCTAGCTGCGAAGCCTTTCGTTACCATATGATTTTTTTTAGAGCACGAATGCGAACCAGAAAACGATCCGCGTAGCGAAAGGCTAGATAACAAAAAGAGGCAATACACCAGATGCGATAGTACAAGTCACATGTATGTGGAAGTTAACCCGTCGAACCATCGAATCATCCGCAACAACAAAACAGGAGTCATCGAAGACTTGATAGGTATTTCTGTTTTATTTCGTAAAAGTATTGGTTTTAGCGCTTCTGCATAATGGCTTGTCTTTTTATACGTTAACCGTTTATTTTAGATGTCAATAATTGTGTGGAAAATCCGAGCTATTGCTGTCCAGCTGCATCAAAGCGTTGCAAGAAAGAAAATTGCGTCAAATGTATGAATAACATGTATGAAAAGGATACGTGCGAGTGCGAAGACCCAACTCTATTTGTGAATAATGTAACTTGCGCTTGCGAGGGTACGTTGCTTTATTATAAGAGCGGGCGTCCATGACCCCTGAGTCCATTTCACGGTCTACGCGCAGTGCGGGAGCGCGCGCGCGTTCCTGCTCATCATTTCACATCACAGTTCAAACCAGCACACGAACCATCGCGCGCGGTACCGTAGCCAGAGGTCGTCACCACCTTCACTGCGCGCAGGCCGTGAAATGGACTCAGCGGTCAGAGACGCCCGCTCTCATAATACCTTGGTTTACACAAACGGAAAATATTGCCACTGTATTTCAGCGAAATGCGATGGTCCTGGCGCCTGGTTTCTGAAATGCGAAAACAGAAAGCGCAGGTGTGCCTTGAATGGCAAAGTGCCAGCTGGTGGAGGACCTGTGTGCTCCCGATTAGTCAATGTCGACGGTGAGCAAAGTCCACATACATTCCCCAGCATGCTTGATTTGTTGCAATATACTTGCCAAAAGGGTCTCTATTGCGGAATCGTTCCATCTGAAAAACGCCCGACCGCAGAAGAGCTGAAAAAGAGTTTGGTGTTCAATTACAATGGAGCATGCATAAGTACGTTGGAAAATATTATTTGTGCTGATAAACGCAAAGAGTACCTTTAAGAACTTAAAAATCATTTTAAAATTAAGTGAACTGCAATTTTACAAGTTGAATGTTTTCGTTTCCTTTTGTTTCGTTTCATAACTTTCAAATAACAATAATTGAGATTTCTGAAAAATTTTATTGCAGAAGGAAAAGATGAAATGGGACCGGTCAAATGTCCTTTTGGCGACACACCGCAATATTTCATTGGCGGTTACAATCAAGCATTTTGTCCACCGAAACTGGCAAAATGGCCAATGTAAGTTCTGCTGTATTGTTTGTTCAACTTAAAAATCGTTCGCTAAGCAAAAGCGAAATTGATGTAATAGACTATCCGCTGAAGGAAAACAACAGATTTTCTGCTCAACTCAAATAAAAGAAGAAAAATATTTCGATCTACCTGCAATCCCAATTCTGTTTCATAGCATACGTAATTTCTGAACCATTGAACATCAACTTATTTTGTAATTATATGAAAGCAAAGTAAACAATTCAAATGACAAAAACTGATCAACTCGGACGAACCTTTGCTTTATGAAGGAGCTGTCATTCCATTTACTTTATCATAACCAGTGATGTTCAGGGCCGGCCCGGGCCGGCCCGAGAGGAAAGTACCGGGCCCGGGCCGGGTCCGGGCCTGAAAAAATTGACCGGGCCGGGCCGATTTTCAGAGAAATTATTGAATGTAACACTTCAAAATTTTTGATATGTAGAACAGCTTATTTGACTGGGTAGAGTATGCGAAATGTCAATTTTAAGCAATTTTTGACTTGGAAATCAGTCAAATTGACGGTATATATCTACTTTTCGTCAGCTTTTTCTTCTCTCTCGGTCAGTCCGGGCCGGATCCGGGCCGGTCTGGAGGAAAAGTACCGGGCCTGGGCCGGGCCCGGGCCTGAAAAAATTGACCGGGCCGGGCTTTTTTTTCGGGAAAAATCCCGGGCTGGCCCGGCCCGGCCCGTGAACATCACTGATCATAACACATTTGTTGTGCTCGTTAGGGGTTAATTAAAAAGAAGATCTTTCTTTCAGAGTCAACCCATCAACGAATGCTGACATACCGCAGTTTGGCTGTCCAAATAAAGACACTGGTGATGATATCCCAAATCCATCGACCACGCCGTTTGATCTATTTGTACAAGGGGATCATATTGATTTGATCGGAGGAACATCGTCAACACCTGCCTGATTCTTATTCTTGAAGTGCGAAGCATTTGATGATGAGTCAATTAAATTGAAATTTTTGTTTCATGAACCTTTCTGAATCCCTGTTATTTTCAGTTTCGAATTCATACAGTAACTCCCAAATACCGTAGGCCCGCGATCGAACTTTGGGGATACTCTGTCCGCTTATTAAGCTAATCCTAATAACATCAGTGTAAATTACTTAAAAGTCGTAGCTCCAGGAGGGTATTACCAAGCAGAAGCCACTTCGCGAGTCAATAAATTCTTTACTCCACAATTTAAGCTCCAATCTGCAAGTTTGTGATGGCGAACCACAGACCCTCTTTGATCTCCAATTTCAATAATTAATATTGATTAGTCGATCTGCTATTGCATCAATGATTCCAGGAGTCCCATTGTAGCAAAATAATAATCGTTTTTTTACAAGACTAGCTCATTAAACCAATCTTTAATTCTGCCCTATAGTATTTTATCGTTATAAAAAAGTCCCATTCATAAAATCAATAAATATTAAAACAATTTTCGCTGTTTTATAACCCATTCTTTCGTATAATAATAACCCTCAGTTTTGGTGAGCTGTTACTGCATTAAAGTTGATATTTATAATACGACCCAAACTAACCAACACCCATATTATCGCATTATTAAAGTCAAAATGTAATTTGAAATCATCTTTTCTAATTTCTGGGCTCCATAACAAAATTCAAATTACTTTGAAATTTTATATGACGATGATTTTGAGAATGCTACAAACTTGTTACACCAATAATGTTCGACATATATTGAATAAATGCTGACATGAAACTTTGTTGGAACATATGCCGTATGATGATGGATGATGCAAGATAACTTTGAGTACCGATCAATCAACAAAATCACATCGACTTATCAAAAATAGCACTGAAAAAAATATGAGAGCAGAAAATACGAAGCTACTAGCTCGCGACTTGTACGACCAAGCGCCAGGGTTGCCATATGTCCAAAACTGCCAAGGAGTACACTTTGAAATTTACATATGCAAATTTTTGAATCCCAAGTTTACATATGCATTTTTTGCATATGCAAATTTTTTAAAATTATGGTGAGCAATAGTAAAATCTAGTGCAAATTTTCGTCGATTTACCCTCTTCATAGAACTGACATTTGCATACACACACTGCATTGCATTAATAAAAAGAGAGGAGAGAGCGATCGCTCAGAACAAAAACAGCCGACGATAACACACAGACAGGGATGACCGTCAGACGCAAGGAGACTATAAGGCCTAAGTGTGGTCATTGCATTACACCAAATAAGCTGGAGACTCGCGAGCTATTGTCACTCAAGAGTTGTACAGTCAGTAAACGCCGTTCTTTGAATCTTTTTACTGACATTTAAGACCTAATATCAAATGGAGGAGGAGGAGGAGTACAGTACGGCTCCCAGGAGTACACACCTCCAGGAATACATCCCCCTCCCGAGGAGTACCTTTTACCTGGGAGGAGCACCCCTGGCAACCCTGCCAAGCGCGACCTGTAGTACAGACCGGGCGTGCAAAGATGTGCAGATACAAAGAGCAACAAAATAACGCCTTTGATACCACCGGTGGGAGTAGACCGCAGACCGCAGTCTCATCTGGCTACTGTCATGTGTCGAGTTATGCCGACCAGCAATTCGCTGTCGAATAGCCACGCTTTTCGGGTTCAGGTAGGTTTGGGGGAACATTTTTCAAGTGATAAGGTATACTGACTGCCCATAAAAGCGAGACCATTGAACCCGACTATGAGACGAGGCTGTGGGCATCGCAATCCGTATTTTCTTGCAATTGCGAATACCACAATCGTAGCAATGCCACTAAATCTGCTCGTTTGATTTCCCGCACACTTTTGCCAAGTCAAAGATGACTTTGTAGCTTTTCGTATACAAAATGCACGTCGAGAAATGAATACGCAGTGCGGCTGCGGTCAGTGACGTCATAATCTGCCGACCGGGCCGCGGTGCGGAAGTCCTCTCATGTTCACCGCTTTTTCCCTTCTCACTCCTCCCTTCCCCAAAGTTTATTCCATTTCATTGGAATAACTTTATTTGTCGATGCTAAATTCGATGAGAATAATGAAGCTTTGTTGATTTCAGACAGGAAGGAAGAAGAAGAAGAAGAAGATGCATTCGCTGCGTCCTGGTGCCTTGCAGCAACTGCTCAATTCTTCAATTGGCTCAGCGCTCCGACTCACTAGCAGGTTGGCAGTTTATTTTCCAATAATTTGATGCGAAAATTCTGATTTTTTAAAATTTCCGCTCAAAATAGCGTACTTCAGCGTCAATCGCTCGAAGCACGGCGGTATTGGGCGCCCAATAATCTTTTTCCTTTGGGACAAGTGAGCTTATTTTTGAGATGAACTCTTCGTTTTTGCATTGCAGGAGTATCTATCAGACATCGCCTGTGCTAGCGGACGAGAAGAAGAAAGAAGGGAGCGATGCAGGACCGCCCGCGGGTGAGCCAGCCGGTCAGCCCGGCGGTCAGGGCTGGATCTCGCGCATTCTCGGCGGACCGCAAGTCAACCCCAACACCATCCAGAAACAGAGTCACTCTTCGCTCTTGTCCGACTCGGACATGATCTATGGGCTGACCAGTGAGCTTACTCTCATTGTCTTTTTCTCATTTTAAGACAATGCTTTGTTGTTCTTTAAATTTCTGCAATTTGTTGTTCTTTGTTGTATGAAACTGCTAATACGCGCGAATTTTTGTAGCTCACGACACAAGACCCGGCGAAATGGACAACTACCTGAAACTTTAGTAAGTATCTCCAATGAACATGCAGTGTTTCTGTTTTTATCGTCATTGACTATGTAATGATTTATGCATAGAATATTCACTGGCCGCTTTACTCGTTGTGGGCTATTAGTATCTGAATACTACAGGGTGACCCAAGACTACCCTCGCGACTAAAACTTCTGACTGCAATGATGAAATTCAACGAAATTTTTCGTAGACATACCTAAGTATAACAGCTCAACTTGGACCAAGTTTGATTTTGCAAGAATGCAAGAATCACTGAGTTCTGAGTGTTTGGTGCGGTGTCTTTGATTCTACTGACAGAAATTTCGGGTGGAAAGTCTTTTTAAAATTAGTTTTGATCGTCCAACCTCTGGACCATGCTGACTGAAGAAATCCTGCCATCGGCAATCCGGACGTTGAGTTCACCACTTTGAAAAAATTTACAAGTCCGAAACGTCGGACTTCGAAATTTTTCACTTTTCTTATGTTTTACTCAGAAACACTCAGAAGTACGTTTCCAAGTCAGAAGACGTCAGTCAATCATTCCTAACCACAAAGTGCAACACAAAGCAGGATAGAGCGCCTTCTTAACCAACAGTACAGATAGGACAGATTTTTAACAGCAGAAGGACAGAGCGCCTCCTTAATCAACAGCACAGAT
>JAQGCX010001136.1:0-12100 GCA_034700205.1 Plectus parietinus
TTTGCAAGCGCGCGCGCTAAATATACCCACACTTGCAGATTACAATTGTAAAATGCAACTGTAAATTGCAAGTCCTTCATGAAATAGGCCCCTGTATACGGGTAACCGATTGAGTAATTAAAGTGTAAATTTTGTGAGCAATAGCAACGCGAACCTGTGTCCCATGCGAACAGCCCTGTAGATGTTCGACGACAAAGTGTTGGTGTCGACGTACTGCTTGGCTACCAGTGTCTGCACGAAGCCAAAGCTGACGTTGTTTTCGAGCATTGCGCAAAAGGCTTCATGGTCTTCGCCCTGTTCTTGTTCGTACTTGGTAAATGCGTTGTTGCCTTCCCTTGCTCCTCGGGTCATTTGAATCGCCCGAGTTGCATGCCCAAGCATCGTGTAATTTGCTTGGCCAGTGCCTACAAATAAGCAGCGGTATAGTTTACAAAATCTATGAGACCACTGGCATGGAGATTGAATTAACCATTCCCAGCAATTGAGACAATGGACATTGACGCCACTCACAATGACAATCACGTCACAGCCCCATTATTTCGTCTCATTGGAATGGTTAAGTCGATCTCCATGCCAGTGGTCTCATAAATTTTTTAAAACTATAACACATCGCAGAAACGTTCAACGGACCGAATTCATTGGGCGCAAATTATCTTGATCTGGCCTTTCCCTGCCCCCTGTACCCTTTCTCCCCTATTTTGCGATGTGCATGGTATGATAGTCCATATATCTTATATTTTCGATATAAAAATACGAACTGAACCTCATATGTACATGCTGACGACTTAATTCACGTACTGTATCCCCTTCACTCGCAATAAATACATTGAATTCGTTGCACTTACCCATAGAACTCAGCAGGTTCTGTTCCATTCGCACTCTTTTGCCACCCTCACTTCTGATCTTTATTTCTCCATTCCATATCAGATCCACCATCTTGATGTCTTCATTTTCAACCGCATAAGCCAGCGCGTTTTTCTTCACTTGAAACGATCGTTCCAGAGAAAGGTCGGCACAGTGGTCTTTGTCGTCAATTAGACGCTTGAGGAACGCCTCATTTTTTGTCAGCACAGCTCGAATAGCCAATTTTGAGTAGGATGAAACCGACACAAATGGAATCGTTTCTTTCAGCTCGAAGGTTGGGTCCTTGTCGTATGATTTTACATTGGGACGAGGCACAAGCTGATCATTCTTGTTGCGCGATTTCTTGACTTTTTCTACTTTCTCCTTTTTCGCCTTTTTCTCCTTCTTCACCTTTGCGACTTTTTTCTTCTTTGCTGCTGGTTTTGCTGTCTTTTTCTCACCTTCATCATCGTCTTCAACTTCTTCATCTTCCTCTTCAGTCGTTTTTGCACGTTTCCTGTTAGTTTTCTTTGCGCCGGTTGTCTTGGCAGGTACCGATTTGGGTACTTTTGTTGCAATTGTCTTTGGTTTTGGTGTCTTCACCTTGGTTGTTATTGTTCGTTTGTAGGATGGACCGGTTGAAGGTACGTATACTTCGCGTTTCAGCGCTTTCCGCGAAGATCGACGAACATTCGAATCTGAAATTAAACGAAATTTCCACTGCTAATGCTGTGTCAGTCCATCACACCATATTCTTTTTAACTTTGCATCTTCCATCTGTACTTTCCGCAATTTTGCTTACTGAGTGGAAAAAAATCTGGTTGCTGACTCTCAAAATAAGTAGTAATTATTTCTACACTTTGCATTTTACTTTTACCCTTACGTTAACAAAGGAATCGCTATCGAAACGTCACTAATTTATCTCTATTATCATAGAGATGCAAGTTCAAGTGGTGGGCGTGCGGGTGGGCGATTGGGCAGGGCGCGACTACCAAAGATAAACAATGATGTCATATCAATGTTCACACTGAGACCGCAATAAATTTTTACCAATTTATCCCCAGTTGCAGAATGTGAATTGTGAAAACGTCATCAAGATTTTAATTATTGCAGAGAACATAATAGTTATTAAAATGAAAAAATGTTTGTGTTGAGTGTGAACAAAAACCTATTCAAAAACTGAGTAGTAATATTGCGTAAAAAATATAAAAAATAAAAATAAAAATATAGTAAAAATAAAATAAAAAAATAAAAAAATATAAATATAAAAATATGGAACCGCTTACCAAGCATGCTCTTATTAAGAAGCGTATTAATAGTTGACGCTCTTTTCGGCTTCGGCGTTAAGTTGCCTGTCAGTTGGCGTTTACCAACAGGCGGAACAGGCAGAATAGTTGCAACGCGTCGCACTCTCACCATTTTCTACCAATTTTTCCAATTTTTGTCGAAGAAAATGAGCAAATAAATTAATCTGATGTAATATGAAATCTTCTTGAAGTTTTGCTCCTTATCCACTGACTTATTTTCGTGGTCTTGGTGCAGAAAAGGGTCAGGAAACGTGGACAATCCTGCAGAAAAACGAACGCTATAGAGCGTGTGCGTCTCTGTCTGCGCACGTCTGGCACATCGCAGCGGCGGCGGCCGTTTTATCGACGACGACGACTACGCTCGCCTGGACACGCTCGCCACTGCTCGTAACTCGTTTGGACGCGGCGCAGGCTGAATCAGCTGTGCAGAAGAGAACTTACAGTGCGCTATTGCCTTCAGGGTCGCGCTGTGTTGCGACGCAACCATCGAATTATTTGTTTGAATAAGCAAAAGCTACTCGTCAACCGGATAAATCGTTCCGGTTTTCACAATTGACTATTGGATTGGTCTTGGGTGTGTAAACGTTAACAATAAGTGTATGTTTAATGCAATGGGATGTAGTATCTATTGCCATTTGCCACGCAGTACGTTTCCAACGTCTTTCTGTAAATATCTGACCCTCAAATTTTCATCAGATCACTACATTCCTTTACTCTTTTGTTACGCAAGTCAGACAACAACTACCGAGGGCAGGGCTGGCCGATGAAGACGCAAAATTAAATTGCATAATTTTTTCGAACATAAGATTATGGTTGTGTTTCAAAGGGGTTGTTGATTATGGTTGTTGTATTTCCGAAAGATGACTGATACAAAAAATGTCAGCAAACGTTGAACTATTTGTGAAAGTAAATCATGAAATTCATTGTAATTTGCATAAGATATGGAATTGAAATCGCCTCGTAATCGTACAGTATATGTCTAATCGTCTCGTAATTGTACACCGTGTACAGTAGGTATATGATCAATCCAATTGCTATGGATGGAATTGGAATTAGCTCGACATAAATTTTTTTCTTGGAACACTTCTTCTAAAAAATCAGCACATTGTATTTATTGCAAAGGCTTTCGATTGAACACAAATGTTTGAACATACAGTACGAACGACAGCATGACATCATTTTTGAAACTGAAGCACTTACAGGGTGGGGCACAATCGTAATTGAATAATTTTCTACCTATGTCCAAAATTTCATTGAATTATGATGAGCTTTAAAATTTGTAACAGAACTTATGCCCCACCCTGTATCGGTTTCAGAATTAGGCAACGGATAAATTGTAACTGAGTTTATTAGATACTAAAAAATCGCCAAATTGACGTGACTAATAACTTTTCAGTTTTAAAATGTGATTAAATAAAAAATCCGTTATGAGTACCATTTCTGCCTATGATCAAGTATCTGAACAAACGAGCAACCGTTCAGCCAAACTGGGAAGTTTCTTGATAGCGCGAGACGAATAACAAACTTCTTCAAACGTGTGTTGACATTCGAGGCTTAGTGATTACCTTGCCTTGCGTCTTCGTCTTCACACGACAGATTTTGTGTAACGAACGCATGTATTCTGCGTGCGTATGTTGCGCATTTTGGCATCTGCTTGAGCTTGAAAGCAGCTTCGGTTTCGTGAAGTTGAAGCCAAGAAACACTTTTAGTAGAAGAAATTCAAAATGAATTCATACGAAGTTCAAGCAATTACGATGCCTTCCTTGTGTGAGAAACTAGAACTGGATGAAGTTATTGTGCACTTACGGAGTCGTAATGTTTTGAATGATTTCAAGGTCGATTCTATAAGATCGGTAAAAAATTTCATATCTTTTGCAAATTACAATGAATTTCATGATTTGCTTTCACAAATAGTTCAACGTTTGCAGACGTTTTTTTATCAAATATCTTTTCCTTTATGTAACGATTTGTCGCTGAATATAACAAGGCACTGAGCTACAAATCTGCTCTGTCCTAGGGGGTACATAGGGAACTGAAAGACTAAATATGGACGTGTTTTCAAAATAATTGCTAGTTTTACATACAAACGTTTTTGCCAACAACAATAATGACGTTGTTGTTGACAAAAATATATAATATTGCTCTATTTCTTAATTCTTTTTCTTTTCAGACGGAGAAAACTCGTTACCACAAGAATTTTCATTTAATCAACGTTTTGAAAGCGAGCGGTGATAAGTCAACATTTCAAACATTCATCGATGCACTACGCAACACAAATCAGTCGTTTCTGGCAGATGAACTAATCAGAGTCAAATCGTACGCTGCTTTTATTTGTGACAAGACATAATGAAAAAACTTCTTTCATTGACTTCTGCTTAAAAAATATGAATGAGAATAGAGAATTCGGCAAGACTGATTTCAGTCAAAGCGTATTTTTGAAATTTTTTTAGGGAATTAGAGTCTAAGAGCAGTCCTCTTCTTGCCGGTTCATCGGCAGCAGCATCCATCAACAACGAGAAGGATGATGGATGGGTTCGCTTTTCCCAGAAAAAATCGAGTGACCCAGTTTCCAGAGAATATTGGCAGAAGATCACGAAAAGTGTTGAAGTGACATGCGGCTGTCACTGTTGCAGAACCATAATTAAACCGCTGCGGTTGAAAAATCACATTGTGCACAAAGTGCAGGTCAGTGCTTCAAAAGCGTTTAACGTAACGACAGCACACGGTAATGTGCCTCTGTAGGTAATACTCCCGCAACCAGAGGTCGGCAGTGAGGGGCAAGTCGGCTTATAGGTGGGCCTTTTGGATCTTAAGGTCCAGGGCCCCCGGTCATCCACGTGTTAGAGGCCCCCTCAAGTAAAAAAGGTCCAGGAGCCCTCCCGAACCCTTAAGAGGCGTTGCATGTAAGGATCGAGGATGAGGCGTTGCATGTAAACCGAAAAATAGAATTGGCTGAAATTTAGCTGAAAGTAAGCTGACATGACTTTAAGAACTTTGACAAGAGGATTTTGTCCGAAACGGGGTTGCTGCCGTTGGCAAAATAGCATAGTTTTGAAACCATTGTCAAACCGGTAAAATTTCACCAATTTTCATTGCCAAACTTCACCGATTTTGCTCCTTAATCACGTTCACAGACTAATCAGTCAAAAAAATCAGCAAACCTCGATAATAGTGGTGTAACCGTTTGAAATCAAGAAAACAGTGTTAAAAATATTTTAGGCATTTTATTTGATCGGTTCTACCGTACTCAAACCCCAGGACAAAAAAAATAAAAAATATGAGTCGATAGCCCTTGTTAACCTCTATAAGCTGAAGTAAAAATTGGCGTGGTTTCTGTCACGGTGGTGGTGAAAAAAAACGAAAACTGAAAAGATACAAGCCAAAAAAGACGTAATTTCGCGTTTGGGCCTTAGCAGATGAGTAACTTTTTTCAAAAATCTGAAACTGCCTATCGAAAGAGGATAAAATATGGTGCAGGAACTCAAATTTCAGCTTTCAATATGTAACGACTGAGAAAATATATGACCACGTTCAAGACACTCAAATTCGTCAAATTTTCGGGGACCTGTAGCTAGGCAAAAACCACGTTTCGGGCAAATCCTCCTGTCAAAGTTCTTAAAGTCATGTGAGCTTACTTTCAGCTAAATTTCAGCCAATTCTATTTTTCGGTTTATTCCCTCATCTTCGATCCTTACGTGCAACGCCTCTTAAGCCGGGCCTGGTGAGGGGTGACCAGGCCCGGATTATACATGGGCCACATGGGCCACGTGGCCCAGAGCCCCCCGGTCTCCAGTCATTTAGGGGGGCCCCCCGGCCTCGCTCATCAACAAAAATTCCAAAATTATGTTGAAAATTTTGCATTCAGCTATACAAAAGTTCAAAAATATTTTTCCGCTGCCGTTAAAAACATGAAAATTTCGCCTCGGCGTCGAAAAATGCCATAAATTTTTGCTTGCGGCGCTTAAAATTGGAAAAAAATTGCCTCCGGCGGTACGTTAGGGGCCCCCCATTAAATTTGTGGCCGAGGGCCCCCCGTACACAAAATCCGGGCCTGGGGGTGACGTCACCCCTCCCCTCAAAGCAGTCCATTACTTTTACTTTGAGAGGTTGAAATAGGTGTTTTCGGGTCAAAAAGTCAGGGGATCAACGTACCGTACCCCAAAAATTTCGGCGGGAATTCAAATTTAGTACTAAATTTGATTTTTCTCGCCTTCAGCGGGAGAGGAGGGTTCCAAAACTCCACCCACTTCGGTTAGGGTTGGGGAGGGGGGTTAATCCCTCAAAAATACCTACAGAGGTTGGGGAGGGTGGCGTTTTTTGAAATATGGGTTCCAACTTACATATTAGGCGGTGAAAAAAATTTTGGGTCAACAAGCACTGGATAGAAAGGGGTCTTGATTTTTCGGTTTTTAACAGTGGGTTGTGGGCCCTTACGTAGCTTGTGCGTGTGCATCAACTTCGATGATAATCCGGTCTTGACACCACGTCGCCCCACGACAGCGAGGCCGCTATTATTCGTGCGGCGGGTGAAGGGAATGGAGATGTGTGCATGTTCTGGTGTATTTCTAGACTCTAGAGCATTTCGATTCTACACAGTTTGTACAAACCTCCTCCCATACGCCTCGTCTCTTTGCAAACAGCAGCTTTAAATTGCAAAATTGCAATCTCTAAATATAAACATTGAAGGATTTCACCGAAACCGCGACATATAAAATCGTGACTCAAAAACCTTTTCCGGATGGCGCTGAAACGATCATTGACAAAATCTTTTGCTCGTCAATAAAAGAATTTTCACGTGAATATGATCATTCTGGGACGTGCAAATCGACAACGGGATGCTGCAATCCACAGAGTGCTGAAACCGTAAACAATACTGTTGATGCACAGCTGCAGAAGTATCTTTGAGTTTTTGCCGAGTAACAGCTTTGTGCAGTATGACACTATTACTAATTGTTATTATTGCTTTTATTATTGGATTGGTGAATTACAGTTTTTGAAGTCAAAATCATTTTTTTTGTACAGGATAACAAATAAAACTGATTGATAAATGAGAGCCATGAATAAGGTTACATTAAATTTCAAATTGGCAATGGACCTTCTGATAGAGACGCGTTGAGAGAGCCGAAGGTAAATCGCATCAGCACATTTTCAAAAGAGAATTTGTTTCGTTAATTTTTACAATGTGCAGGTAAGAACAGGGGGGGGGTGGTGGGGAGTATATAGCCCCCACAGATAGTTGCTACTCTGGCACCTCTCCGGTGTGGGGGTATGAAAAAATTAGCAATATAAGGGTCCCCCTTCTATTGCTTCCATAACAAGCAAATTTTTAAATGAACACTAGATAAAATGGGGTTTTAAAACCGACGACCTTTTTTTTTATTGGTCAACAAGCACTGAATAGAGTGGAAAAAAATCATACCTACCCCACAGAGCCTGAGCCTGCTCACCTCTACCCTGTACGTTCTTCTCGTGACGGTATCTGTTCCTTTTCTGGCTGAATTCTCGCAGAAATTCATCTGATTTCCACACCCATGTACACAATACTGATGTGGTTCTTCAAATAAACTTTCGGCTGAATTTCTTGCTGCAACGGGAGGAAAATTTGTCAAAAAGTTTCGCCATTATGTGTCGAACACGTTTTTTCACCAGTTTTTTGTTGGGCACTACGCGACGAACACGTTTTTTTTCAAAAAGACAAGAGGTATTTTCCTTCCCGTCCCCCCCTAGCGCCGCCCCTGCCAAAACATCAGTTTCGAAGTCGCACTGCGACTCTCCCCTAACTACCGTAGCTATTTTTCCCTTGATATTGATAAATCATGCATTCTAATAGTACGGCATGCCGTACTATAAGAGATTGCTTTACTATTTTTCAATCACCCGCGACCATGCCGAACTATTAAAACATATACGGTAGAAACAGCACGCTCTCGTCCTATAATCTTCTTGTCCGCAGCCCCTAATGTTCTGAATAAGGAGAAAATTTTGTGATCGCGATTCAAATCGCAGTGGATATCAAACGACATTAAAACTGTTTCCTATTTATGTCGTTGGTTGACGTTAGTCGTTGGTTGATGTCAAACCAAAGTCAAATGAATTCTGTCCAGTCCAAGTTGTTTACGGATCAAATTTTTTGCACATGTCATAAGATCACACGACATAACATAAGCCCGCCCCACATTTCTAATCACCGACCAACATCATTCTTCACGCACACACTTGTTTATGCCTAAACGCAGAAACAAAACGAGTTTTCCTGTTGTGCAGGTGATCATAAAACAGGTTCAGCAGAACTTTCTGAGTGCACGCATACATTACGTCAATAGTATTAATACAATTTCTTGGTAACGAATTAAATCCATCACAGGAAGGTTGAGACTAACTGGAAAACTTGCAGTTTACGCACGCAATGTTTACATGTTGCAGAGTATATAACAGAACTCTAATTTAGTTCACATATGCCTTCTATTGAATCAAAAGAGACCTTTGACTTCTTTTACCTGTGCTTTCTCAAAAAGAAAATTGCTCATCATGAGTAACCAAGAGCCCAAGACGCCATATGCCAGAAAACTGTCTCGAAAGTTACTCCACAGCTACAGTCGTTTGCTGCAAGCATTGCATTCCGTCAACGGACAGCAAGACCAGCCGATTTTCGTCAAGGAATTTTGGCTAGAAAACGTGAAGAATGGAGGAAAAATGGTGAATTTGAATCTTCACGAGACGCAGCGAATGGATGTGCTGAATGGAGAGGAACTCAGCGAATCAGTCATCAATGCCTCAATGAAAGTTCTCTCAGTTCAATTCCCTGACATTGGCGGATGGCAGGACATCTCACTGGACAACCCACAAGCCGCGATGAGAGCGGTTCTCGGCCCATCGATACAAATCCACCGTAACTGCGAAGATCACTGGGTCATGTCGACAAGCATTGGAGGCACTATACGTCTCTTTGACAGCTTATTCCCTGCTCTAACCAAACGCGCTCAGGACAAGTTGGCCGAGATCTACGCATTGCTCTCCAACGAAAAGAGTGGCGAGATAGAAGTGGAAACGGCCACATGTCAGCGACAAACTGTCGGGAAGAACAGTGGACTGTTTGCAGTGGCTTTTGCTGTGGAACTGGTGACTGGATACGATCCTTCGCTTGCTTCGTTCGATGAATCGGCAATGCGCGAACATTTCTGCTCTTGTCTGGAAAAGGGATCGTTCACGCCTTTCCCAAAGTTGACGAATGTGAAGACGAAGAGGAAAGAAGGCGGTTACTTTTACGTCTCCTCAGCGGAAACAAAAGCTGCGACGAAACAAATTTAAATTAAGTTTTTAATTGTTAAAATGATTGATCTGAAATGCTAAGTTACTTTATTTTTTCCCTAATTTTCATATGCGCCGTTCGCTGATATAAATGTTGCCACTTGTATATCAATTTTCGAACCAGTCATTTTAGCTGTGAATTTTCGTGTCTGTGCTAGTGTGCTTGCTTTTTGATGTAAAGTTCAATGTATTTAGCGAAATAAAACAAAACAAGCAATACGATTGAAATAAACATATTGTTAGGATTGGAACACAAGCGAAAATAATTACAGACGCTCCAGTGACGTCACTGGAAAACATAAAGGATGGAGGGGAATCTGAGACCAACAAAAACGATAAGGGGGAACCTTTTCTCACTTATTTTACGCCACGAAAAAGAAATTTTACAGAGCGACACACAAGTTCCGCAAAATTGTACAAAAGTTTCACATAATTCTCCTAAAGTTACGTCTGATGGTACCGAAGTTACCGCACAAGATAATACAGAAGTTATGCTAAGACTAAGTAGTACAGAAGTAACGAAAATGGTATTGAAGTTAATAGTACAGAACTACCTCAAAATGGTACAGAAGTAATAACGTTAGATTTTCAACAATTATATCGCTTTATCGACCATGAATTAGCACATGTTTATCGGCCATGAACTAGCACACGAATATGAGAACGGGGCAAAAACGGGGGTTTACGGTATTCGCAGTGACCATTGCTCACACTGTACACCTTCGCCAGCTGCGCTGCGTTTTGTACGCCGCCAGTTGCGTTAGGTAACGATGTAGAGGCTGGATTAAAGATCTTTGAAAATCCTGATGGGGACCGGTCGCTTTTTTATGACTTTACGACAGTTCGCCACACGACAGTTCGCGGCATGACTACTCACAGGATTGTATCTTGTTCTGAAATTTTTTAAGTGACCCAATTTTTTTGTCACAGTGAGCAGCAATGCTTTGCCAACAAACTGACAAAATTTTAGCTCAATGTGTGAGCATTTTTGGTTGAAATATCAATAATAAGTTTTCAAATCAATGGAGAAATGTTTGTGCTTCAGTTTATTTTGGAAAAATGTTCACATATCGGGCTAAGATTTTGTCAGTTTGTTGACGAAGCATTGCTGCTCACTGTGTCATTTAAAAATTTCAGGCCAAGACATAATCCTGTGAGTAGTCATGTCACGAACTGTCGTGTCGCGAACTGTCCGAATCCCTCTCCCAGTCCTTGTCCATAATTTACAGCTTCCCTCCCCTGTATCCAACTTCTCAGTGACTGGGTCGCAACCGGCACTGTCTCTCTGGCCCAGCCGATGTCCACCGGCTCAGCCCGAGGTTCCAAGGTTCCGTAAATGCTGAGGGTTGATTATCCGTATACTATACTTTGTGTACAATGAGGAAGTTTGCTGGTTATGTTCGTGACTTGTAGTCATGACAATACATAATAGTTTCTCTTTCTCACAAGCTCATCTGCATTGACAAACAGACAGACACTATCCACTCCTGATCCTGTGCTAGTCGTTAGCTCAGGAACCTAAGAGACAAAAGCAGAAACACACATGTGTTACAAGCACGATAGTGCGGATACTGACACCAGAACTACTGCCCATGTACCCGAGGGCCATTTTAAATTTTAATTTTCTGACCGTGAAAATGGAAATATGGGTTTCAAATTTCATTTTTCATTTCTACAGCGGAAAATTGAATATTGAATCGCCATTAATCAGTTTTCATTTTTACGGCGTTGCATGACAGTGACTTGCGTTGCGTGATTGCAGGCATTGTGCCTTGACCCTCCCTTCTCCCTCACTGTGCCCAATTATCTGCGTGTTGTGCTGTTGCGTTGTGATACTGTAAGAGTCAGTGATGTGTCAGGGTCGACTTGACCTGTGGGATCGGCGGCGTTTTTCAAATTTTTTGAGGTCGAGGTCAGGGTCGACCCCGACTCATCACTGGTACAAGTGCAGGTGCATTTTATTGGTCAAAGCTGCATTTTACAGGTAAAATACAGGTGATCAAATCAAGTGTCGTGAATTTTTCAATAAAAAACTCAATCTCAATAAAAAACCAGGAGCTCAACCGATTTAGCTGAAATTTGGTATACATATCGTGGACATATTAGCATTTATGTTGCATTAGTCGTTACCTCAGAAGTGCTTTCCTTATCAGGTAACGGTCTCAAACCAAGCGTCAAAGGTGACACACGATGGTCCGGAGAACATAATTTGACCGAAACAAGCACAACGCACATCAGTTCTCGTTCTTCAACCGTAGAGTTATCAGTGTTGAACATCTTTGAACCGCACCGCAAACCGCGGTTTGCGGTGGGGTTTGGATGGGCGGCAGCGGTTCGCGGTGCGGTAATGGGCCGCCGAAGGCGGCCCGAAAAATTATGATAAGGGGGACCCTTACCTTTTCGGCGGTCTTAGCGGTTTGCGGTTCGGTTGTGGTTTGAAAAATTATTTGCGGTGCGGTTTAAAGATGTCCAACACCGATAGTAATCAGTGATGTACACGGGCCCCTGCGGGCCGGGTCGGCCTGCGGGCCGATTTTTGAGTTTTTGTGTGGGCCGGGCCGGTTTAAAAAAATATATTTAGTCAAGTAATAACACAGATTCACGTTGTTTCTCACACTATTCTCAGCAGTTGCTTCAGATTT
>JAQGCX010001137.1:0-12096 GCA_034700205.1 Plectus parietinus
TTGAACGCGCTGAGCCTAGTGACGTCACTAGGCTCAGCGCTTTCAAAACATACGATTATCGATTACCTTAATCCGGCACTGCACTGTAGTAGAAATTATAATGTGTATGCAAGAACATTAATTGCACTTACCATTGAAAAATAAATGCATGATATTATCACAAAGTGAGCCCCAGGTGCGAATCGCTGTTCCAAGGTCAATTTTTTAATTGCAACATTAACCAGTAACCTATCTTGTCGCACTGAAGTTCGAACTGTTGTTGTTGTGTGCACCACGGGCGTAGCTAGGGAGGGACACAGGGGAGGGGGGGGGCACGTGCCCCTCCCTCAAAATTTTGCCTCAAAAATTGAGAGAAGGGTCTCCCTTCTATTTTTTCCAGTGTGTCCCTCTCGCAGAGAAAAGTGCCCCCCTCTGAGCCTTATCCTGGCTAAGCCCATGGTGTCAGGTGTGCACCATGTCCAATTCGGTAATTTAACAGAATGACGGTGGCTATCACTTCTTTTAATTAGGCTCTTCATTTTTTTGTCATTAGTCCGGCTGATCAGTCCGACTATTCCACTTTTTCAACAATAATTTGCATCGGAAAAATAATAACAAAAATAAATTCCTCGACCCCGAAAATCCCCAAATCCGTTTTTGATTCGTCAAAAACGGTCGATTTCGACGAAGCCGCAACCAGGTCTCGATACATAAACGATAAACGCATCTTACGCCCCCCCCCTTCCTTACTCAGCCGGCCTTGTGGCTCGAAGTAGCGCGTCCGCACGTCACGTTCAACGTCGCGGATTCAAATCTACTAGTTTTGGGTAATTTTTGCTCTTGTTCTCTGGCCTCCAGAATGCTGTTGACAAGAATTCCCTAAAGCCGGACTGATCAGCTGGACCGACAAAAATTTAGTGAAGTAGGTAACTGAATATATCTACGTGTACATTATACATACGATTTTTGTGTTCTTCAAATTGATTGTCAGTTTACATCAAATCATTGTGGTTGTGTTGCACTTGATTCTTTGAGTGTCGTTTGCGGCGTAAATTGCGCTGAGATTGTGAAAGAAAGTGCAGTCAAGCCTTTTTAATGGGAACACTTATAATGTGCTACTACGCAGAATGTTTCGTTCACGCAAAAAATTCCTCATGGTGAGAAATTCATAACGGAGAAAAAAATGACGGATGAAATGAAATGAAAAAATTCATAACGGAGAAATCCCTTGGTATCCCAGTTAAGAAAATGTGGCCAGGGTGCACGCATCCTTCAGTAAAAAAAGCCCCTAAAAACAACGATCTCTGAAAACGACCCCTCTCGGATCGCAATCAAAATTGCACTTCTTCCCTGCCGCTTTATATGACGGAAAATGAATGAAATAGTCAAATTGTGCTTAGAACCTCCGCAGTCGGAGACTGGCTGGATGGTACCATATTACCTCAATTGTTCGTAAACCGTGATATAGACTTGAAGAAGTGAGCGGATAGCTTATCTAATAAGTACATTTGATATCTATCCAACAATACTTTGCATTTTGTCACCAAACAAATCGTAATCGTACCGCGAAAAGTTTCACCATCATATTGACCCGATGGCCAAGAATAAACCCAGTTTTCCAAGTATACAATAAATGTAAAATATTTTTTGATATCGCTAGAAGCTGCCATTTCGTTTGCGCTGCCGTAAAGTTGACAATCGCCTCCGATAAGGGATTCGTTCGTCGGGCACATACCACTTGTCCGTCGATCCGAACATCCATAAACTGTTGGAACTGTCTTCAAGATTCGCGTTCCAATTGGGGTTATAGTCGACCTGACCGACCGGCATCTCCCGCTTTCCATTTTGCTGCTGCCACATGTACGGCGGGATGTAGGCAAAATTGCTCGCCGATTTCGCTATTTCTCGTTCGCTTGATTTGCGAGGTTGTTTCGGCCTGTCGTCGCAACAAAGCAGTTCCAGGCCGAAGATGATGGACGCGCTCAGCAAGCCGACGAGCACGAAGTAGAAAAGTTCGTTTAGACTGTCCAGATCGACTCCGTTGGCGCCGGCGACGCCCGCGTTCGGCGCACACGGCCGACTGAAGCGGTACTTCAGTTCCTGCAAACAAGCAATCCGATACTGTTGCTTGGGCTCAACGGAGACTAGCGAAAATTCTTTGCCACATGTACACACCAAAATCGATCATTCTTAAAGCATGTTAGGAAATAGGCATAACCATTTTTTACACCATTTCATCTGGCGCATTTTTCAACTTTCTAGTGCTCCCTTCACTCCCCCCCCCAGGGACGGACTATGGGGATTGAGGGCCCCTAGGCTGAAGGGGGGACCCTAGGGGCCCCCAGTTCTGAGAGAGCCTCCTGGTCAGGTCGTGGGGGCCCCCTTCAGTACTGGAGCTGGGCGGGGCTCTAGGCTTCAGCCTACCAAGCCTCTACTATAATCCGGCCCTGCATCCCCCGAACGGATTACGAAAAACTAAAACAGTTTCGATAATCTGCATTATTGAAACTTCACGCAAGCGCAGTGACGAAAATATTGTTCATACTATGGATGTGGTCGGTGCACCGGAACCGGAACCGCAATTTTCGGTGCACCGGGACCGGGACCAAGATCATTTTCGTGGACCGATTACTGGACCGGGACCAATTGTTTGGTTAAATCATCGGTTCCCGGACCGGGACCGGGACCGAAATTGTCGGCGCATCGATTAACTGGACCGGGACCGGGACCGGAACCGGAACTGATTAAATGGAAATTGTCTGGACCGATTACTGGACCAGGATCGATTCCGGCGCATCTGCACCGAAGCATCTATAGTTCATACTTTTTGAAATTTTATAACATTAGGCTAAAGAAAATGTCAAACACAACACCGTGTAAAAATCATACCGTTTGTTCGTAGAAGTCACCTTTGTCCTTGAAGCTAAGGGTTGCTTTGAAGAACAAGGACGAGTAGGGGTAGTTTCGCTTGCGGAATGCGAAACTGCCGCGATCGCTCAGTTCTGTCAGCGGAATAATCGTGATGTTGCAATTCCCCTTGGCTGACGCGCGCAAGACGAACTGCGAAGAGTAAAGCACAACGTTCTCTGATGATCTACAAACATTTTTTTGACCAAGGGCCGGGCATATTTGATGAAGAAGAATGTTTGTGTCGTCAGTCTCTGACGAAGACAGAACGAAGGTTGAATGTTTGTTTTAACAACGCAATCCTCATTACAGCTCCAGCAACATTCCTTACTCAATAGCGTCCTCATGTACTATGCGAGCAAAGTTCAACTTCTAAGGTGCAAAAATATAGTAAATGTGCAACAAATTGCAGTGCAGTATTAGAATTAGTTACTAACCAATCCCTCATCGAAAAAATTTGACACAAGTCCGGGGTAACCAAAAAAGTTGTTGAACTTGTCTAATTGCCTATTAATAGAAAGAAGAAACGCAACATAACGCGAAGAACTTTTAAATATTGCTAAAATTGGTCAAAAGTGTAAATCGTAATGCATATCGTTGTGAGCTCAATGAATAAGTTGTGACAAGCACAATAAAGCCTCTGCTCACCTGCCAATCTCTGCGATCTTCTGCGACATATTGGCGACCAGCTCGGGCTTCTTGCCCGGCTGACTGAATATCTCTTTCAATCGGAGAAATGTCGGCAATGGCGAGCTGTCTACCATGGTAAAAAGATGCGACGAGTACTGGTCGACCAGCAGACGATACCGTCCGGCTGCCAGGGCGTCGGCCAACTGATCCAGTGTACTGAAGGGGGTGTGCACATTGGTCGACACCCTTGTGCCTACCAGGAATGCCGCGTAGGACCCTGCGAGCACAATAGACATCAGACCTGCAAGAAACAAATTGCGACTGATGCAGGCGCGTAGCTAGAAATTGGAAACTGGGGGAGGGGGGGCCAGGTGCCACTCCAGGGGGCCAAAACGAAAATTTTTAAAGGGGGGACCCTTATCATTTTTTCTGTCCAGTGCTTGTCCAAAAACATTTTTCGCCACCACGTGGCGAAAACGTTCCATCCCCCCCCCAATCTTTTGGCATTCCGGGGGATCTGGACCCCTGGGGAGAGGATATCCCGCATCCTCCCGTGCCCACCTCTGGAGCTGACCAAAATACCGGGGGGACCCAGTCCCCTCTGGTCCCCCCCCCCTCTGGCTACGCCTCTGGACTGACGTCATTATGGCACCAAATCTACGCTCAGCAGCATTTCGAGAAAATACCGGCTGGGAATCTAATAGGAAGGGTGGTTAAGTTTTTGTTTGAAACTGAAAATTTCTAAAGATACGTTTGTCGAGGAAATAGAGGTGACAGAGGTCACTGTACGTAGGGCGACGTTCTGCACTACCGTTCTTATCAGTGTTGCAATAGTACTAAGTTACTAAGTTACTAAGTTTTATTACTTAGTAATAACTTAGTAATAGTACTGACTTACTAAGTTATTTTTTGGCAAAAATTACTAATTAATTACTAACTGAGTTATTTTTTCATTACTAAGTTTATTACTAAGTTGTTTTTCATTACTAGCCCATACAAAATAACTTAATGCTAAGTTTTTACTCATAACTAAATAACTTAATACTAAGTTTTTACTCATTACTAAGTTATTTTCAAAATTTTGTATAAATTAGGTTACTAAGTTATTTTTGAAACTTTTTACTAAGTTACTAAGTTTCTGAAGTTCAACTATTGCAACACTGGTTCATATGGTCAACTTTTTGTACTGGGTAAAGAGAACCGGGAAGGTGACACCGTGATTTGTCAGACAAAGAAAATCATAAATCCACACTATCGTTGCGGGATTCAGTGAGTTTTTATTTTATACTTCAGTGATACTCAGCGAGCACAAGTTTGTGTCAATGATTAGCGCCTGAGAGAAAATAATTTCATTTGTCCTCATTTCCTTTCAAGACCAAACCCCAGTTTTCTTCTTTACCGATGGCAAAATTTTGACTTTATTTGCAATGTTACAGTAGACTTGCCAGTGGTCGCATACAGCACTCTTCTGCTCCACAATTCCACTTCCACATCGACACTTCTGCCCGTAATGATGCCGAAATTGACGAGAATCGAATTGGAGATGTTGGGATCTCTTTTGCGCCGGATGCGCGCAATTAACACTCGACAGAAGATGTCGTAGGCAATCGCGAACAGGATCAGGGCCGCGATGGCGATCCACACGGTCAGACTGAATGGCTTCATCATCAACTGTCCGGGCGACGTGGTCGATTTTCGCACCAACAACCCTGCGTCCATGTAAAATAATGGCAAAGTAAAATCAAGCAGTTGGCGGTCCATCTTAGAATTCGTCTCCACGACGACTGGAAGAGTTGTGTCGATGTTCCCGCCGACAATTTCGGCTTTTAGCCATTCCTACAGCGAATACTATAATTATTTTTGAAAGAAATTCTTAATACAGTTGTTGTGTCGCGTGCAAAACAGAGTATTGTTTATCTGGTCAGTCATAACATGGTCCTCAAACATCATATTTCCATGTGCGCGTGTAGGCGCGCTTTTATGTGACTAAAACCAGACATGGGCACGGGGGAATAGGGGGATATCCCCCAGGGGTCTGGATTTCCTTGCCTGAAAAAGAGCGGGGGGATGAAACGTTTTCGCCACGTAGTGGCGAAAAAATGCTTTTGGACAAGCATTGGATAGAATGGGGTCCACCTCTGACTAAAACTGGAGGAGGGCGCTTCCCATTGAATAAGTATATAAGTAACGGAATGAACTTTGCGTTTGAGGTCAACTGAATTTCGATTGTGTTATATTCCAGTGAATTTCAAAGAATCAGTCTTTCATTCGATTAATGCCAGGGATTTACTTGATAATCGAGTTTGAAGGTGTCGACGCCGGTGGAGTCCTTGGTCATGCTGGTGGAGTAGTTGAGGCGGATGTACTGGCAGGGGACGGCGAGCATGGTGCATAGACTGCGCGCCATCTCGATGCCGATGCCGGGGTACTGACATGTGTTCTTGTCATTGACGAGCGCGTCTTGCAGTCCGCACTCGTACGCCCACGGTTCGTTCATCACCACGCCGATCTTCACCCCCACCTTGCGCAACTCTTCCTTCATCAACAGTTCATCGTTCGTCCACGACAATGCCATCATACAGAACTTTGATCGGCAGTCAACTTTTCGAAATCTTTGCACACAATTTCATTCTGCAAATGAAATCGTCAGTATTTCTTCTGGTCAAACCTGCATCAATTTAGACAACCGCCGGGGTCCAACCCAAGGGCCTCAGGGTCGTACTGCTGATTGGGGGTCAGGTTGCAACACAACCACTTTCAAATTTTGCCCGTCTCCTTTGTTTTCGAGGGTCCGAAAGCGAAACCAACACAAACAGATTCCGGTGGCTCCTCGCAAATCCCCGCCCCGTTCATCTTGGTTGTCCTGCCCTCACATCGCAAAATTTCGTCGGGCTCCAAGCTCCAACCAACATGAAGAACGCAGCTTCTAATCAGAGTCGTTTTTGGAGCCATATAAAGTTCTAAGCGCTGCGTTCCATTATTATTTTGATTAGCTCCATTCAGGGGTGGATCATGGGTACTGGGGACCGGAGACTGAAAATCCGGCGGGGGCCACTGCGACGCAAAGCGTCGCCCGAACCAAATCGGCTGGGGGTTCGAGAGGCGCCCTGGTCCCGCCGAAAGCGAAAATTTTGAGACATTTACAATGTGTCGACTTTCGTCACAATACGTTCATTGTTGTTGGATGGCGCACAAATTTCTAATATTTATTAATTTTTTAAATGAATTTGTTGGCCCTTTTGGGGGCCCCTTGGAGGTGGGGGCCGGGATAGCCTCTTCAGCCTCACCTATGATCCGTCCCTGGCTTCATCGTAATTATTGGCAAAAGTTCAAACTGCGTGCATTATCGATCGATTATCGCGCATTCTGAAACTATTGGATTCTATTGGAGTATTAATTCCTCCGAAACCTGTCAGATAAGTTTAAGAAGTACGAATTAATGGGAAAACCGTTCAAGAACGTTTTTTTCGCCACGCAAGGTTCCTCCACCTCAATATGGTTAATTCAGCATAAGAAGATGACCATTACTGATCGATGTGTGAATGTGGGGTAAAGAGAGGAATGAGATCTAAGTGCGACGGATAACATCTGGGTTAGAAAAATAGTCCGATAACGTACTCTTCATGTTAGAACGATAGGCACGAGATAATATAATTTGTGATGGCGGATATGGACACAACACTGTGGACTGAGGTAGTACGATAATAGTAGAAGACAGGATGAAGATGAAGATCGCGTGACCGAGTCCAAAGACTCGCCAGTCACTCACCAACCACGGAAGACGTACGGGAACGGAAACGAAGCACACGACCGATGTTCTGTGATTCACTTAATGCGCAATGACGTTCGCGGCGGAAAAGTGATAACAAACAGATACACATCCAATTATTTGCCCGTTTCAGACTAGACACGCACCTGCGAGTAACCCAATCCTTAAAACAACCATACGAGATTAGTCCATGGGAAACGATACGGTCGGTTTGACTCTACCGCTTCTGTGAGCGTGCACAAAAAAACTGAAAACAAACGCACTTGTGTTGAGAATGTCGGAAGCACGGGCAAACGAATAAGAATGAAGCGATAATGCATGGCGGGACGGCGTCGCGTCGAATAGCAGGGAGCAATCGTATAACAAATAATGACAATGCTTTCTCCTCCAGCCCCATGCAGTCCCGAAGCGCAGCACCCACTGGGAGGGGAATGAACAACCCTACAGATATGGCAGAATGCAGTCAGATAAAGACTAGCCGAAATCACCGTTTCAGAAGAGATACACAAGACCCTCGGCTTCAAAGCCTACTTACTTCCCCCAGGGCGTAGCCAGGATTGGTCGGAAGGGGGCTAGTTTTTCCGAAAAGGGAGCTTTTTCAGAAAACGGTAAGGGAGGCCCTTCTCTCTTAATTCTGACCGCGGATTTTAGGGGGAGTGGCTTATTTTTCGCCACGCCACTGCTTCCCCCAAGCCGCCGAGACCGTTGCTGGGTCAATGGCCCAAGGTGATGTAGAAAAGCACACCGAGTGACCACAACTGTTCTCAGCTTCAAAACAGTGCCATGAATGTGAGGACGAAGAATCGGGAGCGTTGGGTATGGTCACAAAATATGTTCATGGTCCCTCCCTGTCGGTTTCGTTGGGTGGCGTGGGGAGAGTGAATGATGTATGAATCAACCTAACGCGCATTGAAAAGATTTTTGACTTTCGGCCGCCAAACGGAAGTTTCCGTTTCAAAGTGCAGATGGAGGCACGGAGTTTTGGTCTGCAGTTTGTCAGAAATTTATTTTCGAGGCGTATACTAGGCGCGTAGCTAGAAACGAAAACTGGGGAGGCCAGGCGCCTCTCCAGGGTGGCAAATCGAAAATTTTCGAAGGGGAGACCCATATCATTTTTTCGGGCGCCCGAAAACCGGGGGGGCTGGCCAAAAAACCGGGGGGCCCAGCCCTCCTCACTCCCCCCCCTAGCTACGCCCCTGGCGTATACGGTATTCCCATCCGAAAGTAACGAACAATAAATTCAGTCAGCCACAAACTGTCACTAAATCGTTGAACAATATATTTGAATAGCGCGCAATCACTTCCAGTCCATTCTCTAGCTGAGTTATCTATTCTGCCATCAATTTGTTATACAGAGGTACAACGCAGGTAAATCTAGGTCAAACTGCATGCGCGGACCAATCCACAAACACAAAATTACGTGGCAAAATGAGGAGAAAATATGAAAGAATATGACTATTTCTGCATTTTTTTGAGAAAAGTTTGAAAATTCGTATATTTTGCTAATATTTATCGAAATTTACAGAATTTTAATGAGACTGAGGCTTGTTTGAATTCTGACCCAGATATTTTCAGGATGACCGACCCTCCCCTCCCTCCGCCCCTCCCTCCGTCGGCTGCGATGGACTCATCGACGTTGCTAACTTCTTCCGGCATCGTGGGCGACGTGGTGGTGCGGCAGAGGAGCTCGAGCAACTCTTCCCTGGGCCTGGTCGCCGAGAAGCGCCGCAAGAAGAAACAGTCCTTCAAGGACCCCGTCAGCATCATCTCCGAACGGATGTAAGTCGTTCATTCACTCTTCTTCTTCTTCTTCTTCTTCTTTTACTCGTCTATTTGTGATTTTTGTTGCAATTACCTCTTGTTGAGTCTTTCCTGTGCGCGAGTGTTTTGACAAGTTGGTTCCCCAGAGTCCCAAAATTTTAGACAGCGGGGACACCAAGGCGAATTCCCTCCTCCAGTACCCGTACCGGGCAAAAAAATGCCCCACGATTTTGGCCGCGCCGAAACAGGCTCGATATCCATCTTCACCATTCTTGCATAGGCGCTCTCGTTTAGTCACCGACTTCTGTTGGTTCTTTACACGCCCCTGAGCTGAGCTCGTCAGTGCCGACCACATAGCGATTACTTAGATTTCGGGGTGTGGAAAACTTGACGGAATTGTCTCAACGCGTTATAGATATTTGCTCCGAAAAGTAAATTTAAGGTTGCGGCTCTCTTTGAAGTGCGCATCGAAAAATCGATATTTGTCTGAATCGCCATATCAATCGTGCATCGTTCGCTTTTGCATTCGATTTCGCCTTTTGCAGAGGAATCGACCGGCGGTGGGACGTGTTTCGGTCTGTACCCCGAGATCAGGACGTGTTCGAACCGCGATGGACGAGATTAGTCGCTCAGGGTTTCAAGGTAAACCTTTCGATAAGCTTCAGATTCAACCAACCTCTGATTATGCTGGTGGAATTTGTTTATTCTGCAACGAAGCTGTTAGGAGAATAGTCTTTATCAGTATACGGCCAATTCTGAATTAGATTGGTTGGTAAATTTCGTATGATTTCAGCTGGTGATGTACGTGTTCCTGCACGCGCTGGTCTTGACTACGGGTCTGATCGCCAAGTTGATCGTCCTACTGATGGCTGCGAATTTGAAGAACGAAGAGACTTACATTCCCTGCAAACCACGCGGTACTCTCACTTATTGGTTGATTTGCGCTGTTCATTGTTGTGTGGCGATATAATTAGATCCAAAACGGTTTTGTATTCAGTTCGTATGAACTTCAGCACTCTTTTTTCGTTATTTTCTGAGTTATATTTTGGATAATAACCGCGGTTATTGCCGATTTTGACGATTTATTGATGAGCTTCTTGACGAGCTAGACCCGCGGCGGGCTTAGCGTGCGGTTCGTCATTTCGTCGACGCCAACATTTTCCCCAAAGCCACCTCGCGGTGGCGCGCGAAAGCAGCGCATGGCGTATTATTTTGGCGCGCGGACGCACTTTCTTTTCTCATGCAAAGTGAAACCAAGAAAAATTAAAGTTGAAGCAGCCAGATGCAAAATATGAGTATGTTTATTCAATACTAAATGATTTTAGTAACAAATTTCGCATCTTGGGTTGAAAAGACTGCGCGCGCAATGAGTTTCTCTGTGCAACCGCATGGCGGCATTTTCGACCATTAGCGTACCGAACCGCACGCTTAATCCACCGCGGATTTATGAATTTGCGCGACAACTTTTTAATGGGACGCATTAGGGTGCAGAGATCGTTGTAAATTGCGTCCGAGATGTTACTGACTGCGCTATTTTCTTTTGCAGGCTTCAAGAATGCGTTCATCGTTCAGCCCGTCGAGAAGAAGCCGACATTTTCGGTGGCCTGGTTCTACTGGGGCTTGTGGCTGGCGATGTGTGTTCCGCAAGTGCTGCTGCTGCTTCGATCCGCCCGCATCGTCCTTTTCAAAGGCGTCCCCAATCCGTCCATCTTCCTCTTCTGCGCTGTACGTCCAGTTTCATTCATTTTTTAATCGATGCCAACCTTCACAGCGCCATGTTTCCTTTATTTTTTTATTCTCAGCTTCTTCTTCGCCGCACATAATTGTTTTCGGTGACCAACAAATCGGGCGAAACGAAACAGTCCGATTTTTGAGGAAGATCATTTTTTAAATTTGTCCCGGCAAAGCAACTGTGTACAGTGGAACCCGGATAAGTGCACAAAATGCGTATCAATTGTTAGAGCACACGCCGCCGCACAAAGAGGCAGGCAGTGAGTTTTCATGTTGGCGTGTGCTCAAACAATTGAAACGCATTTTGTACACTTATCCGGGTTCGACTGTACAATTTTTTCTCAATGCAAATCTTTCTGACAATCTGAAGGCACAAATGCAGGGCATGCGTGAGAAATTGTTGGTAGGGCATTACGCTTAGGACAAGAAGTAAAAGCTCAGGGCAGAAGAGTCGAAAATAGGAGGACTGTATCACAATCGGCTATTGCACTTGTGTACAAGTGTCATACTGGACAATGTCGTTTTTGCCCGCGCGAAGCGCGGGCATTACACAACCGGCCGGTCTGTCCGTTCGTCTGTCTGTCCCGTAACGCGGTTACGCTGAAACGCTAGAATGTGCTAAAGGGTATGCAAATGCGGCACAAATGTCGAAAGTGTGCTCCTTAACGCAGAACGCAGCCAGCAAAATACTACGCAGTGAATGCGGAAACGCAATGCTGGAGAAGCGTTAAGCTCAAAACAAAACGTCAAGCACCCCCTTCATCATAAATGAAGGTGTTGTTTACAGTTGGGAAGAGTGTATCATTCAAAATGCAAGCAGATTTAGTTTGTGAAAATGTAACGTTCGGAGAAATTAATTTACCTGCAAAAGTTATCTATCTCCATTGATTGATTTTCATTCATTGGTTTCTCGATATCTTGCAAACATCCATGCGTACAATTGAACGTGCGTTTCTCGGCGTCTTTGGTTATTCTGAAAAGTAGGTCACCGAAATAGCGATCTTCACATGGAAAAGTTGATATCCTCACTGTCTTTTTGCTCGCCGCAGAACAAGGTCAAGGTGGTGATTCATGAATGCCTCACACACGGCTGAAACAGTTTCAATATGTATTGTCATATTTTTCGACACAAATGAAAGTAAAAGCTTAGTTTAATTTCAAAATTTGACAGTAAACCTTCTGTCTGAAATAAAACAAGACTCAGAACTGCTCTTTTACAAGTCATTTGTAATTCATAATTGTAAGATTAGTTAGAGACTTATTATTATTGCCACAGCAAGGCAGATTGTTTTCAGACTCACTTGTCAGAAGTACCAATA